>JAVJIF010018960.1:0-97618 GCA_038442645.1 Agave tequilana
GAGTGTTTCGTCTGGGAAATCCTCGTTGATTGAAACTTGTATGATAGGTGCGTTCGGAATTCATGATAGATGATCAGCGACCACATTTTTATACCTCGGTTATTCTGAATTTTCAGGTCAAATTCTTGAAGCAAAAGGATCCACCGAATCAGTCGAGCTTTTGCTTCCTTCTTGGTCATGAGGTATTTTAGTGCCGAGTGATCCGTTAAAATCAATGTCTTCGATCCTAACAAGTAGGGCCGGAACTTCTCTAACGCAAAGACAACGACCATGAATTCCTTCTCGGTCGTTGTATAATTCTCTTGGGTGTCATTCAAGGTCCTACTCGAGTAGTAAACCACGTGCTGCTTATTGTCGATGCGCTATCTTAGAATTGTGCCAATAGCAAAATCAGAGGTATCACACATGATTTCAAACGGTTGTGCCCAATTAGGAGCAGAGATAATAGGCACAGAAATAAGTTCTTACTTAAGCTTCCTCCATGACTTGAAACATTCATCGTTAAAATCAAAGGGCACGTCCTTTACGAGCATTATGGTTAAGGGCCTAGCGGTCTTGCTAAAATCCTTAATGAACCATCGGTATAACCCAGCATGCCCTAAAAGGATCTAATATCCTTGATGCTTTTGAGTGGTGGAAGCTTTGCAATCACTTCTACTTTAGCCTTGTCCACTTCAATTCCTCTCCTAGAAATCTTATGGCCTAGACAATCCCCTCTCTCACCATGAAGTGACATTTCTCCCAGTTCAGAGTTAGGTTCTTTTCCTTACATCTTTACAGAACCAACTCAAGATGATGAAGATATTATTCAAATGAATCTTCGTAGATGAGAAGTCATTCATGAAAATCTCAAGAAAACATTCCACCATGTCGGAGAACAAACTGAGCATGGACAGTTGGAATATCGTAGGAGCATTGCATAATCCAAAGGGCATGTGTTGATAAGCGAAGGTCCTAAACGGGCAGGTGAATGTGATTTTTTCTTGGTCTTCTGTAGCAATGGGGATTTGATTGTATCCCGAGTACCCATCTAGGAAGCAATAGTACTCGTGTCCAGCCAGGCGTTCAAGCATTTGGTCGATGAAGGGTAGCGGGAAGTGGTCTTTACGGGTGGTTGCATTCAACTTTCTATAGTCGATACAAATCGAACCTTAGTAGGCAGTCTTATTTGTACTAACTCTTTTGCTTATTTTCAACCACCGTAAAGCCAGCTTTCTTCGGGACCGCATGAACAGGGCTAACCCATTGGCTCAAAAATGGGATAAATGATCCCATTATCTAATAGTTTCAAAATTTTCGCTTTTACTGCCTTTTGCATGAGTGGGTTAAGCCTACGTTGTGGGTCCTTCTTGAGAGTTGATTCATCGGTTAAATGGATTCTATGTTGGACTATTGCTGGACTTATCCCTTTGATATCCTTCATCGTCCATCCAATGGCTTCCTTATGTCTTTTCAGAATAGATATTAAGGTGTCCACCTGTTACTCAGTCAGGTGGGATGCTATGATGACTAGCAGGGTTTCTCTTCCGCCCAGGTTGGCGTACTTGAGGTGTTCAGGTAAGGCTTTTAGCTCTAGAGAAGGTGTTGCTTCATTGGAAATAATCTCTGGACTTTCAATCCTATGATGAGGTATACTTGGACTTGACGCCTAGTCCACTGTCGAATCTATGATCTGGTCTAAATTAAAATCCTCAAACTCTAGATCAAACAGTGCCTCTGTTTCTATCTCCATGCTTTCCTCATGCTCACTAGTCAGATTTTCAATGGAATTGACCTCAATAATCTGATCATTGATATTCCTGGGTTGTCTTCCAAGATTGAAGACATTGACTTCCTTCACCATATCTCCAAAGGTCAATCACATGGACCCGTTCCTACAGTTGATTATAGCATTGGTTGTAGCAAGGAATGAGCACCCTAAGATGACAGAGTTTGAGACTGTAGATTTGACACAGGTTGGGTCTCGAGCACAATGAAGTCAACGGGTAGATGAAATTTTCGACCTGGATAAGGACATCTGTGATTTTCCCCTTAGGGATTTTCACAGATCGGTCAGCTAACTGAATGGTGATTCGAGTTGGGCTCCCAACCCAAGTTGCTGGTATACTGAGAGAGATAGCAAGTTGATACTTGCTCCAAGTCAAGGAGTGCTCTGCTAATTTCTGTTTGTCCTATGGTGCAGAAAATTGTGGGACATCCGGGATCTTTGTATTTCACTGGAATGAGACCAGACAGAATTTCGCTTATGTTGGTTGCCAAGAACACTTTCTTGGGCACATTTATTTTTCTCTTCTTCGTACACATATCCTTAAGAAATTTGGCATAAGCTGGGACTTGTTGGATAGCGTCAAGAAGAGGCACATTTAGTTTAACCTGGTTAAACATTTCAAGCATCTTCTCCATGTGCATATTCTTATTATTATTCCTAATCCTATTAGGAAAGGATGCTACAGGCTTATGAATTTGTTCAACAACTTTGTCCTCGTCAGATGTTTGTGAAGCAGATTGGGAGGATCTAGCAGAGGTGGAGGCTGGAGTAGGATCAATGTAGATAGGATTTTTTTTTAATGGTAGATCTGATTGTCTACCTTCTTTCCAGATCGAAGTGTGTGAATAGCATTGCACTGGTTGATCGAAGGATCCTGAATTTCATACACTTGATTGGAGTTTTTTGGGTTAATTAGCGGCTGACTAGGTAAAGTACCCTTTGGACTTTAATTAGAGAGCTAGCTAATTGGTTCATCTGCATTTCCAATCTCGATATGGCCTGTGAATGGTTACTCAGTGTTTGTCCCTGATTTTGCATGAAGGCGGCTTGGGACTTCATAAAAGCTTCCATGCTTTCCTCCAAGTTGCTGAATTTCTTTTCCATTAGTGAACTTTGGGAGGAGGAAGATGGAGCTTGACTGGGAAAATTTGTTGGATGAGTGGTATAGAGAAAATTATTGGGAAAGTTTGGCCTGGGAGAATTGTTCTGGCCCCAAGAGAAATTTGGGTGATATCTCCAACCGGGGTTGTTGTCTGCGAGTAAGGATTATGCGGCGGCTGTGAGTAGGCCGCGTTCAGGTGTTCTGATAGCACTTGTTAAGTATGAAAAATAGGGCACTCTTCAAATACATGGTTCGGTGCCTGACAGTATGAACAACCCTTATTATGAATTAGTGATGGGTTGATTTGGTTGACATTGGCTGGCTCTTTTATTTCTAGAGCCTCTATTCCTCATCAGGGTAGAAATCTTAGCTTCTACAGCTATAGATGATTCTAAGGATAGGAGCCCTCCTTTTGAAGCTATGGACTGTGAATTCCTTAGTTTTTCCGAGGCTGGCTCCCATTGCAAGGTTTTCTCAGCTAAATCCTCAAACAAATCCCAACCCTGATTCTCATCCTTTTGCAAGAACCCTCCCTGACACATGGTTTCTAATAGGATTTTCGTTTGATAATCTAAACCATCGTAGAGAATCTGGCACTGACGACATTTTTCCACGCCGTGATGAGGGCACTGAGGTAGGAGATCTTTGAATCGCTCAAAGTATCTCCAAAATGGTTCACTCAGTTCTTGCCTAAACTGCATGATGTTCTTTCTGATGAGGGCAGTTTTGTGAATTAGTAGAATTTCTTCAAGAAAGCCTTGACGAAATCATCCCACGTTATAACTGAATCTACCATCAAACTGTACAACCATTTTTTAGTTAGGTCCTTTAGGGAAAAGGGGATGAAACATAACCTAACGACATAGTCTCCTAGCTGGGGAATACGCATCATGAGGCACACTTCTCCAAATTCCCTAACAAAGAAGTATGCGTCCTCCGATTCTAAACCATGAAACTTTGAAAGAGTGTTGATGAATTGAGGCTTTAATACAAAGTTATTTCCATTCATCTCAGGTAGTTTTATGCAAGATGGAAGTGAGGTTCTGATCGGGTAAAACCTATCCAGTAGCGACGCCATCACCGGTTCTGGATGCAAGGGTAGAGAAGTGTTTCTGGTTAATCTGAAAGTTACAGGATCTTTAATCCACTCTTGCATGCAGCGCACAACAAACAACGTATAGACAACAAATAATTGAAAAGAATAAAAAACAAACAAAAGAAAGAAAAACAACCACAAAGCCTTAGTCCAAGGTACCTAGACCTAGACGACTCCTAACTGGTCGATTCTCCGAAGGAGATTGTTACAGGAACTCGACTACAAGCTAATCGGTCAGGAAAGGGCAAAACTCGGTGGGAGGTACCGGGCGTGAACCACGGGCCTTAATTACGCCAAACTACGGAGCTTTCGAGGCTTTACCTCTCAATCCACTTTCTTTAGACACCAATTTTGCATGAGTATAGTTCTTGCAATTTTCACCCTCGGTTAATCTCTTAGTAAGTCCGAGATGTCCCTAGAGCCAACGTCTATCAATCTTTAGTTAAGACTTTGGTTGTGTGAGTGCACTTGGAGATGGTTTTTGGGTTAAGAAAGGGTAATTAAATCCCCACATTATCTTATTTATATGAGATTTTGCCCTTAATGTCAATTGTGCAAGTGTACAGTATATTCACAATAAGGTAACACTCAAAGCGATAAATCACTCCAAAATGTTGGTCATATTCTATATGAATGCACACGCACCTTTTCTCCAGCACTCTTCAACAGAAATTGAAATGAATTGAAATAGACACGTGCCCTGAATACAAGAGTCTAATTCAAATTTGAATTAAGTAACAAGTAGACTTCTGTTGAGTTATTACACATGTATAAGGTGAAGTATTCAAGGGAACTAAAAAAATTTGAGAAAGCAATTTGAGCGTTTGGCAACCCTGCAGAAGAGTTTGTTAGTACTTCAATCAGAGAAACTCGCTTTTACACGAATTTCCGAGGGCAAATGAATCCTCGTGCAACGTCTTTGGCCACCACTTTCGCTTCCCGTGATAGTGAGCTCCTTCGTACTTCTCCTACACACAAGAACAAAGAAAAATCTTTAGTATTGAACAATAAAGCCATTCTCTCCTCGGCAACGGCGCCAAAACTTGATCGGCAAAAAACATGCATAAATATAAGTAAAGTAGTGTAGGTCGATGCTACTGCTTTTACGATTCTTCCGTAGTAGCAAAGTGGCTATACGGGTCGTATCTACAAGGAGGAAGAGCGATGAAAGCTTGATGCGGCTTCTTTGTTCAAAAAAAGAGAAAGTTCTTTGGTTCAAATAAAGAATTAGAAAATGAAAACAAGTTGTTTTTAAGAATTGTTTAGAATGGTTTGGTGGTTTGTAAAAGTGATTTTCTTAATGATAAAAATGCATGGATAACTTTCTATTAAGTGCTCCCACTAATTTCTAACTTCTTGAAGATGTAGCCTCATAATGGATCATAGGCAAGCATACCCCTTATGTATATGAACTATTCACGTTGAAAATCGAATGAAAGTTCTTCCTTTAACTTAGCTTAACACGGCAAAAATTTGAACATTCCCTTATCAAGATCCGATGAAGGCGAGAATAAGGGAAGACACAAGTGCACTAATGGTATCGGTCAAGTTAAATGAATATCTCTACTTACAAAGACTAGCAAAGTTTACAATCTATAGATCATCAAAAGTCCGTTAAGTATGAAATATAAGAGAGCTAACACTTGTAGGTAAGTTAGAGTTAGAACCCTCATCGTAAGATGTCATAGCTCTCGTTTGCACAAGGCTTGTTTGACACTATTGACGCATTTGGGTTATCAATCAAGTTGTTAGAGATTAGAGGGTTAGTAGTTAGTTAGCCATGCAATGAAAGAATTAGTTAGACATGTTTAAGAAAAAAAACAACAAAGGAGAAGAGGTAAAGAGAGGGAGTATTACACTAAAACAAGAAAGTAAAAGCAAATGAAAAACACAAGTAAATGGAAAGAAGAAAGAGAAGTATTACTTGTATTATATTGCCACCTTCAAATACAACTTTTACACACACACACACACACACACACACACACACTCTCTCTCTCTCTCTCTCTCTCTCTCTCTCTCTTTCATTCTAATGGATAAACTAAAACTAGAAGAAGAAGAAGGAAACAACAACAACTCCTAAAATAAGATATCAACTACTTACTAAAGCTCTGGATATCCCCAACTGAAGAACCCCAGGGGGTATTTATAGGCACCAGGGGAAAAGGGGCCAGGGGACAACCCCTGGCCTAAAGCACGGCCGCGTCCGCGCCCGTACGGCCGCGTTTTCGCGGCCTTATCAGGGCGACGTGCGCCTGGCTTCCTATAGCGTGTCGTCCCTTCTGTCTCCTGTCAGCTAGATCTTTTGGATTCTGGATTTGATGCCTTGGACTGACAAAATCTGCTCCTTAAGGTCAATGGCTACTTGGTAGGCCGTTAATCACCCACTAAATGGTGATTTAGGGCCATCTTCTTTATTTGCACACCATGGACCTAGGATCAAGCAAGCAAAACTTTATTAGCAGAATTTTTTACCAAATGAATATGCAGATGTGATAAAAATTATACAAAATTAGAGACTAATTAAACCTTCCACAAAGGGACCTCCACCGAGAAATTACAACTCAACACGGGGAGTATTCAACTCCTCTCTCCCACACAATCACCTCTACACAAGAGGCAAGGCACAAAGCAAAAACAAATAAAAAGTTTACAACTTGGTGATCCAATGATCATAAACTCTCTCTTGGTGATCTCAAAAGATCACAAATAATTTTCTCAAAAAAATAAGACCCTAAAGATAGGAATAGAATGATAGTTAAGTGCGAGAAAAACAAAGTGTTTTGGAAAGAAACAAAGAAAAACTCTTGGGAAAAACTTCTTGATAGATAAAGAAATGAAGAACAAAACTAGAATTCTCAAATATTAGTTTTCTTTGATTTTGTAAAACTTTGAAATAAATAAGGATAAGAAAATTTTGGGTCAAAAACTAATTTTGAAAACTTGCTGAAAATACTTGAGAAGATGGAAAATTTGTTGTTAAAAATCTTAGGAGAAACAAGCTAAGGGAACCCATATTTATAAGATTCCCAAAATATAGCCGTTGGGGTCCAAATAAGTCCAGAATGACCTGTCGGTTGACCGCCCAAAGGCAATTTGCTTGTCGGTTGACCCAGGCCAGAACCAGAGAGCGAACTCTCTGGTCATTCGACCGGGGCTAGATCCAGAGAGTAAGCTCTCTGGATCGGTCGACCGGACGGTTGACCGGTCCTAGGCCAAGGCAGTGTGCACGTATCTGTGCACATCGGTCAGCCACCCGGTCGGCCGAGATCTAGTCCGGTCGAGCGGTCGGTTGACCGCTAGTATGATCATTGTAAAATAAACATAAAAAAAATATCTATATGCATGTATGATCAGCGCAATATAATATCAATTGTAATTATGATGCATACGTATAGAAAACAAATATGAATATACAAAAATGAATTTTCAATTAAGATCATGTATAATTCATAACTACCACCCAATTCATGTGCATGTTAAATAAATTTTCAATATGGTACACAAAGCATAGTTTTCCATCCTACCGCCCTTTGGTTGGTAGGGATTTTCAAAAATATGATTTGAAAATACTTTTAGCATATTTGAAAGCTCTACCAATTGAAGAATAAGGACTAGTTTAAAGATAATTTTATAAATTAGTAATAAATCCTTCAAACAAGAAATAAAATAAATATATATTTCATAATATATGAAAACTACACGAGAATCGACACTTAAAAATCTATAAAACTCATATAGGCTTATGAATCAAAATAATGAATAAATAAAAGATATATAAAGTGTACAAGAGTCATGCAAGAGACATATACATGAAAATGAAACAATGAAGCTCAATCAAAATCCATTTTTCATAAGCATGAAAATCATCAAAACTAAAATTTTCATCAAAACTAAATAAGCTTCAAGGTATATGTATGTTTTGTCGAAGCTAAAAGTATACATACATATCCCAAATAAAAATTGAGTCCACAAAAAAATTTACATGAAGGCAAGTGACTCTAGGATAGACATGTATACCTATTAAGTTTAGACAAAATTATCATTTGCATGAAGCAAAAACATAAAACATGTACAAGTGTAAATGTAAGGATCATTAAAACTAGGTTAAACATGTACATCTAATGAGTACAAATGAGTAATGAAGCACAAACACATAATAATCAAGTGTGTCTCACTAATTTTACAAGTATAAACACACGTTTTAATAGAATTTACATCAAATTAAATAATCAAACATGAAATACAAAATATAAACAACATGATCATAAGGCTAAGTGCACGTGCTATTAGAACTAGGATATACATATTAGTTAAAAAATAGTGAGAACACAAAAATATGATCATATGAACATGGGTGTATCTCAAAGACTATCTATGTATATCACATGTTAATTAATATTGCATTTAACGTAATGAACATGAAAATCAATAATGCTAAAATATCAATATTAATGCATAAAAAAATAAGAAGTTAAAGATAGTTACCAAAACAAATAGAACTAGTCTCTAGATCTCCAAACCATAATGGTTCTCCCACCTAAACATCTCTTGAAAGTGATGAATCCATAGATATGATAGTTCGAAATGCATTCACCATCAAGGCACCACTACTCTCACGTCTTGTGAGAGCCTACACATATAACAAATGAAATATGGGTGAAATTTGATACCCAAACTTTCTTAGGTTCACAGGGCTTAGCACCTTTCTTAACCCAAATAAATCTATTTGCAAAATTTGAATTATATATTTTATCATACAAAAACTTTGCAAGATGGTCCGTACGTCCACAATGTGTACAAGTGTACATATTAACATACAAATCATGTGTGTGTGAGCATGATTAGCATGTTTGCGCTGTGTTTGTGTGCATGAATATGTGGAGTATGTTTTTTAGAAACATAGATTCTAATCGTGTGTGGTTCATGGCATATTGGCTCAAAGTGGAGCCCAAATAATCTACACTCTTCTTCAATATACATATATTGTTTTCAATATTAAAAGAAGATGTGGAGCATGCAATAGAAACACAAGATGATGAAGCTACAGTAGCATGACAAACATGAGAATCTAAATCATTTTTCAAAGAAACTTTTTTAAAGAAATACATTCTAATGTTTAGAAAGTAAAACAATTTTGTTTTTAAAGAATCATTTTCTTTTAACACAAAATACAGTCTTGAACAAAAAAACATCATTATTCTTCAAAACAACATCAAAATTGTTTTTATTTTTTAAAATTTTATTTTTTTAAAACAAGGTCAAGTTGGATTTCCAAAGAGTCCCTTTCACTTGAAATCTCAATCTTCTCTTGCAAAACTATATCAAGTTTAGAAAATAAATTTTTATTTTCTTTTTTAATTCAAAACTTTTCTTTTCAAAAGTTTGTATTTATTTAACAAGTTTTCACAAAATAGGGAAAGCACTTCATTTAAGGCATGGGCATCCATACTATCATGATCATCATTAGAAGAGATAGCACTATCATCTAGATGAGTATCTGAATATACCTCAAGAGAGTCATTCTTTGGACCATATAGCAAGCTTCGTCGGACTTATCCACCATGAGTTCCTTCTCCATATAGTTTGTCGTTTGTAGCTTCGAAGAGGTCAATGTGTTCCAAACTGCAAGAACTGAATCACAATGAGAAGGAAAATTATATTTTGCTAAGTGTGTGCCTAAGTGCCTCCATGGCTTGTGTATTGGCCTTTAGGTGCTTGCCATTTTCAACATATGATTTCTTTGTAGTGCCAAGGTAAACATCTAATCCTAGGGCTTTGAGGTGTGCACTCATCTTAAACTTTCACATATCGATGTTAAAAATATCATACATGAAAGGGACAAGAAAATTCATGTGTATAAACTATATGTGTGCAAATGCAATCTAGATTAGCTATCCAAAGATCTCACTCCTAGGTGGTTAAACTGAATATCAGGAGCGTAGACTCTGATACCAATTAAAATACACCTAGAGGGGGTGAATAGGTGTACTAGCTAATCTAGGACAAATGATACAGAATTTAAAACTTAATTACAAACACACTATGTGTAACCAAGAAGAGTGAGTCTGAATTCCCTGTGAAGGGCTCTGGAGCTACTCCTCTAGATTCCTCTAGACTAAGAGTTGTGGTATTTTAATAAGCTCTCTTTGTTGAACACAAATGTTGGCATACACAAAGTATATTTAGTATATGAATATGACAATATAAAGCAATGTAAGATATAAGAGAGATAAACTTGAGAGACAGCGGATTAAACGCAAACACCAAGATATGTTTCGAGATTCGAGCCACTACTTTATGTTTCCGTCTTCACACAGAGGTTGTCCACTATGTCCACACAGGACCATTTACAAATGGAGCTCCATCGAGAAATTATAACTCAACACGGGGAGTACACAACTCCTCTCTCTAACACAATCACCTCTACACAAGAGGTAAGGCACAAAGTCAAAACAAAGAAAAAGTTTGGAACTTGGTGATCCAATGATCACAAACTCTCTCTTAGTAATCTCAAAGATCACAAATAATTTTCTCACAAAAATAATATCTTGAAGATAAGAATAGAATGATAGCTCAAGTGTGAGAAAAATAAAATGTTTTGGAAAGAAACAACAAAAAAAAACTCTTAGGAAAAAACTTCTTGATAGATAAGAAAAATGAAGAACAAAACAAGAATTCCCAAATGTTGTTTTTTTTATTTTCCAAAAACTTTGAAACAAATAAAGGTAAGAGAATTTTGGGTCAAAAACTTGTTTTGAAAACTTGCTAAAAATACTTGAGAAGATGGGCAAAATTATTGTTAAAATCTTAGGAGAAATAAGCCAAGGGAACTCATATTTATAGGATTCCTAAAATATAGCCGTTGGGGTTCCAAATAGATCCAGAATGACCTGTCGGTCGACCGCCCGATCAATCATGCAACGGTCAAATTTTTGACCATTGGGATTGTCGATCAACCGGCTGGTCACCGCCCCAAGGCAATTTGCCTGTCGGTCGACCGCCCGGTCGACCGAGGCCAGAACCACAGAGTGAACTCTCTGGTCGGTCGACCGGGGCCAGATCCAAAGAGTAAGCTCTCTGGATCGATCGACTGGCCCTAGGCCAAGGCAATGTGCACATATTTGTGCACATTAGTTAATCACCGGTCGACCAAGATCTGGTCTGGTAAACCGATCAGTCGACCGCCAGTGGGCTCAGGCTGGGATTTTGGATTTGAAAACTTGATCTTTTAATACCTAGAAAATCTCATAAAATCACATAAAATTCACAAAAATAAATTCATGTAAGTACTTGAAATACAAATATGTTTGATCAAGGATCAACCGATATTACTAATGATTTGAACTATTTTTGATGCATAAGAAATTAAGCTTGAAGTCAAAAACAGTATTTTCAAAACTCGTTTTATTTTTGTCTTCAAGAGTTTTTAAGAAGACTTCAAAATGAAAAATTATTTCTCAAAAACTTGTATAAATATACAAATAAGATATTGAAACACATTTGAAGTATAGTGTATATGAATGGAATCTAATACACATATATCTATTTTTTTGACATTGCACCCAAAACTAAGTTTTATCAAAAACAAAACTTAAAACATATGAACTAGAATCATCAAAATAAGTTTTTAGACAATATGAATTATAGATGCATATGGATGTAATCCAACATACATAAAACCATGTAAACTTCTTTTGATTCTATCATTCATGAAAACTAAAGATATGTTCTTGAAAATCCAAAACCGGTTAAACCGAAATCGAAACTATTGAAGTAGTGAGTGTGTGTGTGTGTGTACGTGAGCATATCAAAACTAAGCTATCCTTACATAAGATCTAAACAAAAATCAAACAAATTGAAGTCTTCTTGTAGAACTCCTTCTCTAAGACGACTCTATCCAAACTTGATCTAAAGGAGCTAGATGCGATCGTTGCGATATGATCTCTTGAATCAATACTTGTTTGCTTCAACACTTTGACTATGAATCTCTTGTTGAAGTTAAATCTCTACTAAGATCTTGATCAATATCTGAAACTTATTAAACACAAGATCATTAGCAAACTAACCTTCATAAGTTAGTCATCATCAAAACTAGGGTCAAAGGCCTCTGGGCCAACAATGTTTATTTTAAGCAGAGTGATGATCTGACATATTTGCTGTTATATATGGATGATGTGCTGATTTTTTTAAGAATAAAGACACATGTTCAAAATCTTAAATCTTAGCTCAAGAAGGAATTCGATATGAAGGATTTAGGAGAAGTCAAAAAGATCTTAGTGTTGGCCTAAAGGCCCATCACTCTAGTTTTAATGATGATCAACTCATGTAGTTATAGTACTAATGATCTTGTGTTTATTTAGTCTCAGATTTGTGATCAAGATCTTAGTAGGTGTGTAGGTTTAACAAAGGATGTAAAGTCAAGTTTTGGAGCTAGCACGGTTTGATCCAAGAGCCTATGCATCAAGACCACATCAAGTACTCAAGAGGAGTCTAGCTCTTTGAATCAAGTTTGGACCAAGTTAAGAAAGAGGAGAAGACTTCAAGATCAAGACTTGAGTCTAGGTTTGTTTTTATTAAGATTTCATTTTTAGTTAAAATGTAAAGGATAGAATAGTTGGTGGATTGCTCAAGTATACCATATACACACACACCCTTGATTTAGATGAGTTTTTCATAAAAGAGTTTTCATTTTGAAAAAATACCATTTGGTTTGTGGTATTCAAAGTTTACATGTCTTCAACTAAAACTATTTTAGTGTTAATTGTTAAAAATATAGATATTTCATCATGTATGTGTAGTGGATCATATCCATACACTCTATGCTTTAAAAGTGTTTAAAATATCTTATTTTTGTATTTGGAGAAGTTTTGAAAAAATAAATTTTAGAAAAACCAATTTGGAAAAATATAGTTTTTGTTTTTAGCCAAAATTTCTAAGTTACAAAAATAGTTCAAAATATTTGTAACATGTCTTGATTTTACTCAAACATGTTTGTATATCAAAGTATAATACTGAAACTATTTTTGTGGATTTTTAGAGATTTTATGGGGTTTAATTAAAAATAAATAACCCAAGTTTTAAATTCTGAAAATGGCCTGCCAGGCTCTGGCGGTCGACCGACCGGTCGACCGGACCAGGAGCTGGTCGACCGGAACGGTCGACCGACATTCACAGATGTGCACAGGATGGGCCGGTCGACCGCACGGTCGACCGTCAGAGAGTGTCTGCCTCTGGAAACGGCCCCGATCGACCGGGCGGTCGACGGCAGAGAGCTCAGCTCTCTGTATCCTTGCCACGGTCGACCGGCCGGTCGACCGCTGGCACAACGGTCAGAATTCTGACCGTTGGCCGATCGACCGGGCGGTCGACCGACAGGTCATCCTGGCTCCCAACGGCTAGTTTTTAGAGCCTATTTAAAGGGGGCTTTTGGGGGCTGTTTTAGCTAAGATTTTGAAGTGGGTTTTGAGCCAGTTTTTCCAACTCTATTAGGTGATTATCTCCACTTGTATTAGAGCCTAATACTTCTATTCAAAAAGAGAGTTTATCAAGAGTTTTTTAAAAGTGATTTCTTGAGTTTTCCTCCACCATATCAATCCTAGTTTTCTCACACAACACTTGAGCTATCCATTACTATATCTACCTATAGGGATCTTTGTTGTGAGAGGATTTTAGGTGATCAAAGTGTTGTGTTCACCAAAGTTCTACTTTGTACTTTGAGGAGGCGGACTTGCGGGTTCACGGTGTTTCGAGTTCGTGTGTGAACTCTTTGTTTGAGGTGCGGCCTCGGCGAGCTTGTGGGCTTGCAGTGTGTTCAGGAACAAGAGACGGACTAGAGAGTCCAAGAGCTCTAGTGGGAACTCCTTGTAGGTGTTGCGGCACCGAGTGATCTGGTGGGATCGATTTTAGTGGAAATCCTTCATAGTGTTGAAGGCGGGGACGTAGAGCAAGTGTGCTCGAATCTCGAAATAAATATCCCGTGTTTGCGTTTGCTCTCTCTATCTCTTACTTGTCTTTATATCTTTCATGCTTATATTGCTTTCATCTTTATATGCTTGATATATATTTGTGCTCATTTTGTTATATGCTTGGGGATTGTTTGCTAACACTAGTATTCAACCAAGAGAGCCAATGCGACACCTCAACTCTTATTTAGAGGAATCTTGAGGAGTTAGTTCAGAGCCCTTCACGGGGAATCCGGCTACACTCTTGTGTTATACGTGGTGTTTAGTTTAAGAAGTTTTAGTTTGCATTAATAAGTTTTAATTCCGCATTAATTGACCATTAGATTAGCTCATCACTTATTCACCCCCCCTCTAGGTGATTTCAATTGGTATCAGAGCCAAGTGCTCTTGATTTGGGTCTAACAACTTAGAGTTAAAGATTTTCATTTTATAACTAATCACAATATTTGTACACACACCATAGATTTCATGTCACCTCCCATTTTTGACATTCTTAACATCCAAACTTGGAATGTTAAGATGTCCTTATACCTTTAAGATGTCCTTATACCTCAAAGCCCTAGGTATTCATGTTTATTTTGCCACTACTAGAGATTCTTATTGTTTAAATGGCAAAAATATTGAGGCTAATGCAAAAGCCATCCATGCTTTGAAGAGCACCCTAAATAATGATTATTTATGTAGGGTTGCTAACATTAATTCGGCTTTTATAGTTTGGAATACGATACTCTCCCTTGGCGAAAAAGGACAATATTATGCGGGGAGCGACTCGGATGTTGAAAGTGAAGCTTCCAACGTGTGCTACATGGTCCAAGGGGATAACCCCCTTGAGGTAAACACCGGATCCGAGCTAGATGAAGATGTTGAAATGTCATATGATGAGCTTGCATTTTTTGTCAACAATTACTTGAAAAATATGACATGATTAAAAAGGATAATAAGAAAATGAAAAAGAAATTTGATTGCATGTTAAAAGAAAATGACTCTTTTAAAAATAAAGTTGCATGCATTGAAAAAGAAAATGAAATTTTGAAAAATGAAAATGTTTCCTTACTTTCTAAATTAAATGATCTTTGTGAAGGAAATACTACTTTGAAAAATAAAATTGTTTTGGTGAAAAAATAAAAAGAAGTTGCTTTAAATGAAAATAACTCTTTAAAAACAAAAATTGTTTAAAAAGAAAAAGAAAATGTCTCTAAAAAGAAAAAGAATAATGATTCTCAATCTCACCATGCTTTACATGTCACTATTAATAAAAATGAAGTTAAATTTTTAAAAAATAGAATTGATTGTTTAAGCTCAACCTTGAGCAATTGTGCATTTAACCATAAAAGATTAGAATCTTTGTTTCAAAAGAAACAAGTTCCCCATGTTCATGCACAACACCCACATCATGCATATGCACACTTTGCACGTCATGATCACACTCATACACATATACATTCTAGAGTGTACAAGTGTACACATTGTGGTCGCAAAGGCCATCTAGCAAGATTTTGTTATGATAAGATAAATACTTTAAATTTTGCTAATAAAAATGTTTGGGTTCCATTAGATGCTAACCCCCATGGACCCAAGAGAAAATAGGTACCAAAATCCCCACCTTTTGTATTTGATGTAGGTGCGGGCTCTCACAAAACGTTAGAGAGTTGGTGCCTTGATGGTGGATGCACATGGACTTGATGGACACACATTTGATGCACCGCTATCAAGGAGGTTTGGTGGGACAACCACCATATTTTGGAGACTTAGAGCATAGTTCTTTGGTTTGGTAACTATCTCTAAACTCCTAATTTAGTTTACATACATTTATGATTGATGATCTTTAGCATATTTTAGTGTTTGTTAAAATGTTCATGTTTTATTTGTTTTGTGCTTCATGTGATAAATACTAGTTTAAATGTAGTTTTTGTCAAAACTTGGATATATAGGTGTACAAGTAGTGAGCAACAATTTGATTCATATACGTTTGCACTTCATTGTTCATTTGTACTCACTATATGCACATGTATAGCTTAGTTTTGATGATTCCCTCATTTACACTTGTTTTGCTAATTTTTATGTTTTTACTTCATGTATATGTATTTTGTATTCAAATCTAATAAATATACATGTATGCCCCTTGAGTCATTTGCCTTCATGCATTTATATTATGGACTCTTTTTATGTTTGGGATATGTATGCATATTATTAGTTTTGGATAAAAACATATATATACCTAGAAGTTTGTTTTTAAGATGAAAAATGAATTTTTATGATTTTCATCTTTATATGAAAAATGAATTTTCATGATTGTTTGATAAAATAATATTCATGTTTATTTTGAGCTTTAGTGACTAATTTTCATGAATATGCTATTCACATGTTGTTTATACACTCATATTTAATTTGTGTTCTCATGACTATGTTTTCATGAGTCTTTATGAGCCTTATAGATTTCGAGAGTCAAACTTTATGTATTTAGTATGCTTCATGATATACATATGATTTGGTTTCATGTTTTTGAAGGATCTTTAACTAGTTTTTCAAAAATTATTTTAACTAGTTATGGTAGTGTTTTCACTATACTAAAATATTTTTCAAACTCTATTTTTGAAAACCCCAACCAAACCCTTTTAAGGGAGGATGGATGGGCGAGTATGCCTTGTAAGTCTTATTGAAAATCTTTTATCTTGTGCATAAAAAGGGTGGTAATTATGAGTTATATACTTAATTTACATTATTATTTTCAATTGGTATATCAATTGATATTTATTTTGTATATACTCATATTTTGTTTTCTATATATGTATGCTTCATTTCAATAATATCAATTTCTATTGCTATTCTCTTTTCATACATATATATGATTTGTTTGTGCTTGATTCTCAAGATATTTACATGTTTAAAGCACAAAGTATGATTATGCTAAACTTAATTCAAATCTTAATTTTCAATGAGTTCTCAATTGGTATCTTTTATATAAGCTTATGCATTATCTTCTATTGTTATTTTTTTACAATTGATATTTTTATTGATATCAAAATGCACAATATGTTTCAATTGGTATCTCTTGATCTATTTATTTCAATTAGTATCCATGAAAATTTATATTGATATCAAAATATAAAATACTTTCTTTCATTGGTATCAAATTTCAATTGGTAAAATGTGTCAATTACAATTAAAATTCAAAATTTGTAATGATTATTTACAATTGGTATCTTAAAATTTGATTTACTAAGATATCTCAAAATTTGTTTTATTGAGAAAATTCAAATTTTGTTTTAATAAGAAATATTAAAAATATTTTGATTTATATTGCCTATATGCAAGGGGAGCTTAACGTCTCTTCTACATATAGGTTCATGTTGAGTGTATCTTATATTGAAGAGCTTGACAACTCTTCTTTATGCAGTACACGAGTGTAGGGGGAGCTTCACATCTCCTCTTATGCATTACATATTATGTGTTATGTGAATTAGGACTTGTCATCCCTTCTTCATGTAATGCATATATGTAGGAAAATTAACTTAGCATCTTCCTCTTCATGAATGTATATCGCATATATCTCTTTATTGATTGATTTAGTTCACCTCTTTGTTGATTTTTTTTGTTTCTAACAAAAAGGGGGAGAACATTATTTTGTGTTTACTTTAACCCCCTTGTTGATGATTGACAAAAAGGGGAGAAGTATTTTAGTATATATGCATGTTTTCCTTGCTTTATACATAAAGGGGAGAAGAATTTTTGTTTATGCATATTGTTTTGGTTTGCAAAAAGGAGAAAAGAATTTGATGAGCTTTATGCTTGATTGGCATGTTTATCTTCTTATATTTGCATACATGTTTATGTGCTTAATTGTCATATCTATTTGTTTATTGTGATGCATGAGTTAAGGGGGAGCTTCTTTGAAGCTTTACTTTAATCCATGCATATATAACTCCATGAGTTTTGTCTTCATCAAAAAGGGAGAAATTATTGGCCCAAAGGCCCATCACTCTAGTTTTGATGATGATCAACTCATGTAGTTATAGTACTAATGATCTTGTATTTATATAGTCTCAGATTTCTGATCAAGATCTTAGTAGGTGTGTAGCTTCAACAAAGGATTTAAAGTCAAGTTTTGGAGATAGCACGTTTTGATTCAAGAGCCTATGCATCAAGACCACATCAAGTACTCAAGAAGAGTCTAGCTCTTTAGATCAAGTTTGGACCAAGTCAAGAGGAGGAGAAGACTTCAAGTAAAGACTTCAAGATCAAGACTTGAGTCTAGGTTTGTTTTTATTAAGATTTTATTTTTAGTTAAAATGTAAAGGATAGAATAGTTGGTGGATTGCTCAAGTATACCATATACACACACACACACACACTCTTGATTTAGATGAGTTTTTTATAAAAGAGTTTTCATTTTGAAAAAATACCGTTTTGATTTTTGGTATTCAAAGTTTACATGTCTTCAACCAAAACAATTTTTAGTGTTTATTGTCAAAAACGTAGATATTTCATCATGTATGTGTGTAGTGGATCATATCCATATACTCTATGCTTTAAAAGTGTTTAAAATATCTTGTTTTGTATTTGGAGAAGTTTTAAAAAAATAAGTTTTAGAAAAACCAATTTGGAAAAATACAGTTTTTGTTTTTAGCCAAAATTTCTAAGTTACAAAAATAGTTCAAAATGTTTGTAACATGTCTTGATTTTACTCAAACATGTTTGTATATCAAAGTATAATACTAAAACTATTTTTGTGGATTTTTAGAGATTTTATGGGGTTTAATTAAAAATAAATAACCCAAGTTTTAAATTCTAAAAATGGCCTGCCAGGCTCTGGCGGTCGACCGGACCAGGAGCCGGTCGACCGGAACGGTCGACCGACATGCACAGACGTGCACAGGATGGGCCGATCGACCGCACGGTCGACCGCCAGAGAGTGTCTGCCTCTGGAAACGGCCCCGGTCGACCGGCGGTCGACCGGCAGAGAGCTCAGCTCTCTGTATCCTTGCCACGGTCGACCGCTGGCACAACGGTCAGAATTCTGACCGTTGGCCGGTCGACCGGGCGGTCGACCGACAGGTCATCCTGGCTCCCAACGGCTAGTTTTTAGAGCCTATTTAAAGGGGGCTTTTGGGGGCTGTTTTAGCTAAGATTTTGAAGTGGGTTTTGAGCCAGTTTTTCCAACTCTATTAGGTGATTATCTCCACTTGTATTAGAGTCTAATACTTCTATTCAAAAAGAGAGTTTATCAAGAGTTTTTCAAAAGTGATTTCTTGAGTTTTCCTCCACTATTTCAGTCCTAGTTTTCTCACACAACACTTGAGCTATCCATTGCTATATCTACCTATATGGATCTTTGTTGTGAGAGGATTTTAGGTGATCAAAGTGTTGTGATCACCAAAGTTCTACTTTGTACTTTGAGGAGGCGGACTTGCGGGTTCGCGGTATTTCGAGTTCGTGTGTGACCTCTTTATTTGAGGTGCGGCCTCGGCGAGCTTGTAGGCTTGCGGTGTGTTCGGGAACAAGAGACGGACTAGAGAGTCCAAGAGTTATAGTGGGAACTCCTTGTAGGTGTTGCGGTACCGAGTGATCCGGTGAGATCGATTTTAGTGAAAATCCTTCATAGTATTGAAGGCGGGGACATAGAGCAAGTGTGCTCGAACCTCCAAACAAATATCCCGTGTTTGCGATTGCTCTCTCTATCTCTTACTTGTCTTTATATCTTGCATGCTTATATTGCTTTCATCTTTATATGCTTGATATATATTTGTGCTCATATTGTTATATGCTTGGGGATTGTTTGCTAACACTAGTATTCAACCAAGAGAGCCAACGCGGCACCTCAACTCTTATTTAGAGGAATCTTGAGGAGTTAGTGATTGGGAAAGAGTTCTGTGGAATTTTAGCACAAATATTATGTAAAATGAGGAGGTTTAGAAACAACCTCAAGTGCTATTGATTACTCCACAAATGTATGAAAGATGATTAATATACCCTTTCCTATCTCCGTTATAGCATAAGGCTATACCGAGTCGATTCTCAGGGAGAGCTAGCGATGGAAGCGTTACGGATCGAAGTGAAGATGTAAAACGAAGATTCTTCTATGCTTAAAAGAATAAAAACAAATGGGAAAATGAAATGAAAGAATGGATGGATATATTCATGGTGAAAAATGTAAAAAGAAATCAAGAAGAGGTTTGCTTTGGTACTAAAAAGAAAAGAAACTTTGAAAAGACTTTGAATAAAAGAAAACCATGACTAGCTAACCTTACTATCTTGCTAAAGACTTACTAAACTCCGTGATAGTGAATGCGTGCCTCATGTTGATTCATCGGCATAGATTTGTCTTGCGTGTTGGTCTAATTACCTTCCCACTTGGATGACGGGAGCTCATTCTTGGACTTGTCTTGTAGCCTCCATAGATGTCATAGGCCTACAAGTTAGACTTTCAATAATGGAATCAAAAGAGCTACACTCAAGGGATGCAAATGAAGAACATACAACATTCAATAATGGACTTAAAGAAGTTGTACATCAAATAGCATATTGGTGATCCATCTCCATGTTCCATCAAGGCACTTGTTCAAAGACAAGGCTCTAAATGAGGCACACATGAATCATATGGAGAATTACAACAAGATACTTGCCAAGCAATGAAAGAAACCCATCGGAGAAGAGAAGATCATACACTTGCAAGATGAAATAAAGTAATCACCCATGAGTTAGTAGTTAGCAAGGCTAGTGGTTAGCTAGTACATGGTAGAAGAATTAGCTACTACTAGCCATTACAAAAGAAAAACAAAGCATGAAGTAAAAGTGCAAGAAAGTAAAGAAAGCAAGTAAAGAAAGCAAGTAAACTAGAACCAAGCTCAAGTAGAGGAAGGAGAATGGATGAATCCTTGTTGCTTCAAGTTGTCACACCTTGATTACACAAGCTCTCTCTCTCACAATCTCTCTCTTTTACAAAGTATCTAGGGAAGAAGAAGATCATAGAGAGCTACAAAAATCCTAGAGAAAAACTAACAAAAAATACAAAGCTTTACACTAATCTCTCTCTCTTCTCTGATCAGTTTTTGCTCGCAGGTCCTTGGTCCAATATTTATAGGCCCTGAGAGAACTCTCCAGAAGACGAACAGGTGGTAGAAATCTGGGGCTCAGAGGCCCCAGATCTGCCGCAGATCTGCGGCCTGGATTGGGTTTCCGCGGCTCAATCTGGGCCGTTGGATCTCCGCTTTCTGTTACGAATTTGTTATGAAGTTGTTATCCACGTGGCCTTCTGGATTCTTCATTGGGCGCGCGGATCTCTCTAGATCTTGAATTCAAATCTTAGGCTTATCTTAATCTTGAATTTAATCCCTTTAAGTATTGCTAATTAAAGTGATTAATGGGCTATCTCTCCATTAGAGTGTGAACCTGCAAATATATAGAGAAGATGAGTAAAAATCATATATTTATTACAAAAATGCATGGGAATAATGAGGTAAAATGTGCAATATTGGATCACAATCACACCCCCACACTTATTCTTTTGCTCGTCCCGAGCAAAACAAAGAAAAGAAAAACTATACTACCAGTTTATTACACCACTTTCGCAGGTGACGCGATTGCACTGAGCGTGTGCAACAAGCCTTTAAACCTCTAGGTTACCCTAGAGGAGGAGTGTTGTCTCCTGAGGGTTTTCAGCGGATTACACCACAAAATCTATAAAGAAAGAAGACAAATGTTAGTGTTTTGAAAACGCATTTTGAACAAGAGACATGTTTACGAACTATTTTTGCAAAAATATAAGTGATCCTAGGTCATAAGTCCACCTATAATCATTCTTCCTTAAACTTAGTCTCCATGCAAGATCTTGTTTTCAATTAAGGTAATAATTCAAAATTGGATTGAATACTTTAACTTTCATAAAACCTAGATAATATGCACACCGTGTTCAGTGAAAATTTCTGGGATTTCAACTCCAACCATCAAGCCATTTATTTATATATATTTATTTTTTTATTTTTCTTTTTTCTTCCCTTAGTTTAGGCTTTCTAGTTCACCCTTGTAACGAGCCTTTAACCGATGACTCCCAAACCAGTCGGTCTTAGGACACTAGATGAGAAAACATCCCTCGGGTTTAAGGTCTCGAGTAAAAAAGGCCACAAAACTAAAGGGGATTATTTATTTTATCACCGTTAGGCGTGAATAATCATGCTTCTTGAGGCACATTTATCCAGCTTAATAGGTTTTTACCACCGTTAGGCGTGAATAATCATGCTTCTTGAGGCATAATTCTCCAGCTTAATAGGTGATGTTTTATTTATAATTTTTTTTCTTTTATTTTTATGGCATTTTGGTTTTTGTTTCCATCCCAAGAAATGTGTAAGTGTAAAGTGCATATTTATCTAAGGCAAAAAATTCAAGATAAAAATATCTCACCAATTTTACTTACTTATCCTATAATTTCAAACAAGATCTATTATTTCAACTATGTTTAAGATGTCATAATTAAGGCTTTCTTAATTCCTAAGATACATCTTAATTTTCTTAAAAATAGATCAAAACTTTGTCTCTTATTTCAAAAAGTTTTTTTTTATTTTTTATTTTTATATATTTTTTTATTTATTTCTAAAAAGAAGTGTAAAAGAAAGAAGATCTAAAAACTCTATGTTAGCAAACCCTCCCCACACTTATTTCATGCATTGTCCTCAATGCATCATGATATATGTATGCATGAAATAGGTAAGAGGTAAGAAACTTTTATTTACAAAAAAGTGCAAAAATTATTTACAAAGAGTATATACAAGTGTAACCATTACCTAGGCTTTTGGTCGTTTTCCTCTGGCCCGTTTCCCATCGTTCCAATGCGTCTGCTTCCGTGAGCTCAGTTGGGAAACGGTATGAATTTTGTTAGCCTTAGGTGTTTCCAGATTCAATTGATTGTTATTATCATTCACACTCATTCCACCACATTGTTCACTAAAAAATTCCTTTTCACCACTCTCACTTTGAATCTCATCACTTCCAATATCTAGAAATTTTAACTCCTCTCCATATAATTCTTCAAAACTCAAGTCAACATCCGGAAGTATGCAATCAGTTAACTGACCCCGAGTGGACTCATCTAGACACATGATCTCATCAGCAAACAGGTCTTCAAAAGATATATCAATTGGAGGTTCTTGAGGAGAATCACAGAATTGTGACTCATCTTTTGAATCCTTACAATTGTCCTCAATAAAGCTAACCTCAAATGTTTGATTTTTTGTTTTGTGAGGCTGTGTGTGGAAGACATTGTGTTCATGTGTCATATTACCAAAAGTCAACCTCATTGATCCATTCCGGCAATTAATGATGGCATTTGCAGTAGCCAGGAATGGTCGTCCCAAAATGACTGGAGTTTGAGCCCTTTGATTAGAATTAGACACTGGTTTCGTTTCAAGGACTACAAAGTCAACAGGATAAATGAATTCTCCAACTTTGACAAGGACATCATGTATTTCCCCCTTGGGTCTAGTAACAGAGCGGTCAGCCAATTGGATAGTCATTTGGGTAGGGAGGAGTTCACCTAACCCCAATTGTTGGTACACAGAAAAAGGTAGGAGATTGATGCTGGCCCCCAAATCAAGAAGTGCCCTATTTATGGTAGTCTGTCCTATGATGCATGAAATGGTGGGACTCCCTGGGTCTTTGTATTTTACAGGAATTGGACCAGTGAGCAACTCAGTGATGGATGATGCTAGGAAGACTTTTTTAGGGACTTGTGTTTTCCTCTTCTTGGTGCACAGTTCCTTTAAGAATTTAGCATATGATGGCACTTGTTGTATGGCATCAAGAAGAGGGACATTGATTTGGACCTTATTGAACATTTCTTTTATCTTCTCCATGTGAGCATTTGTCTTAGGATTCTTAAGCCTATTTGGAAATGGTACTCTAGGCATATAAGGTTGCTCATCTACCTTTTCTTTACCCTTGCCTTTTGAAGTGGATGGCTCTGAACTAGAGGATGGGTTGTCAGAAGTTGGTTGCATTGGGATTTGAGGTGTTGGCTTTGGTATTGGATGAGATGGTGGACTAGAAACCTTATTGTCTATTTGTTTTCCAGATCTCAAGGTATGAATAGCATGACATTGACTGGGTCCTGAATCTTCCACTTTATGCAAAGGGAAGTGATGTTTGGGAGTTGGCAATGGCTGGCTTGGGAACATTCCATTTTGTCTCTCAGCCAATTGCTCGATTTGGACCTTAACTTTATTCAACTCCTGCTCCTGGTTCTTTGTAAAGATTTCTAGCATTTTTTTCAACTCTGATATTTCTGAATCATTCTGGGGTGGATGTTGATAGTATGGAGACTGGAATTGTGATTGGTAGAATGGTGGGTACTGATATAGTTGTGACTGTGGTGGACTTTGAGATGGATGAACATACAGTGAATTCTGATTGAAACTGGATGTGTGAGACTGAGCATTATATGGATATGGAAGTGGTGGTCTATGATGCTCAGGACCAGACTGACTCCACGAAATATTTGGATGGTTCTGCCATCCAGAATTGTAAGTGTTGGAGTATGGGGGTCTGGTAAATGCTGCATTCAGGTTCTCCCGATATGATTGGGGCTGATACAAAGGACACTCCTCAAAAATATGGCTAAGGTCATGACAGTTGGTGCAACCCGGTTGAATTACAGGCAATGGGTTGACCTGATTTACAACAAAATTTTCCCTAAACTCAAGCAGTTCTATCCTCTTCATTAATTGTGTGATCTTGGCATCTGATAGGTAGTGAAAAATGCATAATTGTCATCATATATACCATCGCATTTGCACATTTATTCATATTATAATGCACAATTATTAATATTTCTTTATTTAATATGTGCAGGCCTCAAATTATCAATTTAATAAAGAATAAAGCTAAAAGAGCCCAAAAGCCCAGATCCAAGCCCATGTTTGAAGCCCAGGTGAAGAAGCGCAAATACAAAGAATCAAAATGCAAATACAAGGGCTAAAAGTTGCAAATATCAGAAATTAGGGTTGGATAGACTTCTATCAAACCCTAAACACCTGCGGGATAAGGATAAAAAGCCAAGATAAAGAGGAATTTCGTGGAGAGAGGATTTGAAGAAATCTGGATTAAGAGTAACTTGATTACCAAGTTATCTCGAAAATCTAGATTAAAAGGCCAGGATCACACTTCTAAAAGCAGAAGCCCACATGGACGGACCAGGAGGGGCCACGCGCCAAAGCGCGTGGCCAGAAGCCACTAAACTGCCGCGGAGGCGCGGCAAAAGCCGCGCATCCGCGGCAGTCTGGATAGAGATGGGTACCAGTTTCTGTTGGCACTTATATCCTGGACTCCTCTACATCCTGCACTATAAATATCCATGCAGTCGCAACAGGGAGGGGCATGCAGAGACGATTAGGGTTTTTCTTTAGCCACTTTTATTTCAAAGTTGTAATTTTTATTTTCATGCTCGTTGTGGAAGAAGAAGGAACTTTGTAATTGGGGATCTCATCTGCAATAAAGGTTACTTTCTTTTGCACATTTAATTCTTGTTATTTTATTTTATTTTCTCTGTTTTTATTCTCTTCGATTTTCATCTGTGATCTCGTGTTTTCCTTCTTCTTCTTTTCTTCTAATCAAAAATAAAAAAAAATAATAAATTATAAAAAAAAGATGATGTCTAACTAATTCTTTGTATGGTTTGCTGATCACTTAAGCAACCCTAGGGCAAGTAGGATTTGAATCGATTGATGACCATCCATCAGAAACCCTAGGTTTAATAATTGTTTTTCTTGAAGATAAAACTGATAACTAGATCTATTAATCTAGGTTGCACAATTAAAGGACTCATCATGACTTCATGCTTAAGAACTAGGACGGCCTAAAGTTAAGATTAATCTTTTCTTAAGCTGTACTTAGATGTTAGGATGAAACTTGTTTAGTTTTTAATAATGGAACTTAGTTATAATCTAGTATCGTATTTTCTTACTTGAATCACTCTTAATAACCTAGGGTAAATCACATTTATCTCAAGATGAAATTCAACATCCAAGACTTGCATAGTGGGTTGTGGTAGTAGATCAGTAAAACCATGCTTTTTAATCCATATTCTCTTCAAATCTAATCTCTTCTGTGTTTACTCAAAGCATACGAGGAATCTGCCGCAAAAGCTTGCATCGCATCCTTCCCTGAGGATCACGACCCGCTCGAGCCCTTGCTACAGCGGATTCGCATTGAGACTAAGACAATCTGAACTCTATTTCAATCTCAATCAGCATCTGCAGCTAGAGAGGATCTATGGAGTGTGTACCAGTTCTGGAAGTGGTGGGAGTCGGTTTATCAGGGCATGACTCCCACTGAATGGTTTTCTCAGCTAGGGTTTCAAAGAGATCCCACCCCTGATGTTCATCTTTCTTCAAGAATTCCCCTTGGCACATGGATTCCAAGAGGGTTTTCGTTTAGTAATCTAAACCGTCATAGATAATCTGGCATAGACGCCATTTCTCTATGCCGTGATGAGGACACAGGGCTAGAAGGTCTTTGAAACGCTCCAGATATTCCAGAAAGGTTCATTTGGTTCCTGCTTGAATTGCATGATATTCTTGCGCATGAGGGCTGTTTTGTAGATAGGAAAGAATTTCTTAAGAAAGACCTTTACAAAATCCTCCCACGAAGATATGGAACTGACGAGAAGATTGTAAAGCCACTTCTTAGCTAAATCCTTAAGTGCAAACGGTATGAACCGTAACCTAACAGCATCCTCGGTCAGTTGGGAAATTCTCATCATTTGGCATACCTCTTCAAACTCGCGAATAAAGAGGTACGCGTCCTCAGACTCTAGACCATGGAATTGGAGAAGTGTATTAATGATTGTGGTTTCAGCTCGAAATGATTTCCATTAGGCTCGGGGAGAAGAATGCAAGATGGAAGGGAGGTGCGATCGGATAGAATCGATCTTGAAGTGAGACGTTGTTTGCCATAATGTCAAGTGGTTGTGTAAATGCAAGTATAGAAAGAATTTGGATTACGGAACCACTCTAGTATATATAATCACAAACAACGTGCACCGATCACACCAGCGAAAAAGAAAGGAAAAATAACAATCAATAAAGAAAAATCAATCCAAGCTATCTAAGGATCCTGGACCTAGACGACTCCTAACAATTAGATCGTCCACAGGAGGTTTAGTGTAGACTTTGACTATAAGCGAATCAGCCAGGGAAGGGCAAGGTTGGTGGGAGGTTTTCCGTCAGAGACGTTTCTTAATTAAGTAACCAGCAACCTTCGGGCTTTCGGCCCTCAATCCCTTTCCTAGACACTGATTTTATAAAAGTCAATTTCCAACACTTTTTCCCCTTAGGATAATCTCCTAAGTGAGTCCGAGATGTCCCTAGGGCCAACGTCTATCAAATTTTATTTACAAGCTTGGGATTGTGAGTGCGTGGGAAAATGATTTTCGGGCTAAGGAAAGGGTAATGAACTCCCCACCTTATCTTATTTATCGGTTATGCCCTTAAAATCGAATTGTGCAAGTGTACAAGATAGATAACAAGGATTCATTCAAAGCATGAAAATCAAGCAAGAGATGATTCCTAGTCTACATGCAATGCAAAACGTACCTTGCCTCCAGCACTCTTCAACAGTAAAAGTAAATGAATTGAAAAGACACGTGCCTAGAAATGCAAATGTCTAAACAATTTTTAACAATTTCAACCAATTTTTACTGTTGTTTAATTAAGCAGGAGTATGGTGAAGAATACAGGAAATTATGTATAGCAGCAGATATATTTTGCAGAGAAGCAAGCCCTGCAGAAATTGGGTCAGTAGTGAGCTCAGTATTGCCGCAGATCTGCGGCAAAATTCCCGAATCTGCGGCAAAACTGAGGGATCCTGGTCTCTGCTTTCGAGAGCAGAGGCCCAGGTCCACTTATATGTATACTGCAATGAAAATTTTCCTGTTTTTCTTCTCCTGTAACCTGCAACAGAGAAGAAGATTCGTTTAGTTCTTCACTTTAAAGAAAATCCGTTGCTCTCCCCGGTAACGGCGCCAAAAATTTGATTGGGAAAAAGTTGTGTGGAATTTTAGCACAAATATTATGTAAAATGAGGAGGTTTAGAAACAACCTCAAGTGCTATTGATTACTCCACAAATGTATGAAAGATGATTAATATACCCTTTCCTATCTCCGTTATAGCATAAGGCTATACCGAGTCGATTCTCAGGGAGAGCTAGCGATGGAAGCGTTACGGATCGAAGTGAAGATGTAAAACGAAGATTCTTCTATGCTTAAAAGAATAAAACAAATGGGAAAATGAAATGAAAGAATGGATGGATATATTCATGGTGGAAAATGTAAAAAGAAATCAAGAAGAGGTTTGCTTTGGTACTAAAAAGAAAAGAAAACTTTGAAAAGACTTTGAATAAAAGAAAACCATGACTAGCTAACCTTACTATCTTGCTAAAGACTTACTAAACTCCGTGATAGTGAATGCGTGCCTCATGTTGATTCATCGGCATAGATTTGTCTTGCGTGTTTGTCTAATTACCTTCCCACTTGGATGACGGGAGCTCATTCTTGGACTTGTCTTGTAGCCTCCATAGATGTCATAGGCCTACAAGTTAGACTTTCAATAATGGAATCAAAAGAGCTACACTCAAGGGATGCAAATGAAGAACATACAACATTCAATAATGGACTTAAAGAAGTTGTACATCAAATAGCATATTGGTGATCCATCTCCATGTTCCATCAGGCACTTGTTCAAAGACAAGGCTCTAAATGAGGCATACATGAATCATATGGAGAATTACAACAAGATACTTGCCAAGCAATGAAAGAAACCCATCGGAGAAGAGAAGATCATACACTTGCAAGATGAAATAAAGCAATCACCCATGAGTTAGTAGTTAGCAAGGCTAGTGGTTAGCTAGTACATGGTAGAAGAATTAGCTACTACTAGCCATTACAAAAGAAAAACAAAGCATGAAGTAAAAGTGCAAGAAAGTAAAGAAAGCAAGTAAAGAAAGCAAGTAAACTAGAACCAAGCTCAAGTAGAGGAAGGAGAATGGATGAATCCTTATTGCTTCAAGTTGTCACACCTTGATTACACAAGCTCTCTCACTCACAATCTCTCTCTTTTACAAAGTATCTAGGGAAGAAGAAGATCATAGAGAGCTACAAAAATCCTAGAGAAAAACTAACAAAAAATACAAAGCTTTACACTAATCTCTCTCTTCTCTGATCAGTTTTTTCTCGCAGGTCCTTGGTCCAATATTTATAGGCCCTGAGAGAACTCTCCAGAAGACGAACAGGTGGCAGAAATCTGGGGCTCAGAGGCCCCAGATCTGCCGCAGATCTGCGGCCTGGATTGGGTTTCCGCGGCTCAATCTGGGCCGTTGGATCTCCGCTTTCTGTTACGAATTTGTTATGAAGTTGTTATCCACGTGGCCTTCTGGATTCTTCATTGGGCGCGCGGATCTCTCTAGATCTTGAATTCAAATCTTAGTCTTATCTTAATCTTGAATTTAATCCCTTTAATTATTGCTAATTAAAGTGATTAATGGGCTATCTCTCCATTAGAGTGTGAACCTGCAAATATATAGAGAAGATGAGTAAAAATCATATATTTATTACAAAAATGCATGGGAATAATGAGGTAAAATATGCAATATTGGATCACAATCAGTTAGTCCAGAGCCCTTCACGGGGAATCCGGCTACACTCTTATATTATACGTGGTGTTTAGTTTAAGAAATTTTAGTATGCATTAAATAAGTTTTAATTCCACATTAATTGACCAATAGATTAGCTCATCACCTATTCACCCCCCTCTAGGTGATTTCACTTAGGTATAGAGATCACTCGAGACAGATGCTCAGACAGACTTTGGCTATTCTAAGAGAACTACATTCTCAAGTTGAAAATATTCAACAAGGTAGAAGCAAGATCAGTCACCACTTCTTTGGCAAGTCACTTCAAATTATTCTCCAAACAGTGTCCATAATCACCGAAAGAGGAGGAGGAGATGTCTCGAGTACCACATGCTAGTGCGATGGGATTACTCATGTATGCTATGATCTGCACTAAGCCTGACTTAGCCTATACAGTTAGTATAGTAAGTCGGTTCATGTCAAATCCAGGAAAGCAATATTGGAAAGTAATAAATTGGGTGCTACAATATTTGTGAGGGACTGCGAGATAAGGCTTGGTGTTTCAGAGATTGAAATCAGAAAAATCTAGGATATTACAAGGCTATGTTGATGCAGATTATGCAAAAAATCTTAATCAGTGAAGATCTACAACGAGTTATGTGTTTACAGTAGCTGAGTGCATCATTAGTTGGAAGGCAGAGTTACAAGATGTAGTTGCTCTTTCAACGACAGAGGAAGAGTACACGACTGCAGTTGAGGCATCAAAGGAAACATTGTGGTTTAGAAGATTAGTTGAGACATTCGGTATCATACATGATTCAATTTGGGTTCATTACGACAGTCAGAGTGCGATTCTTCTTGCTAAGGATCACATGTATCACAAGCGAATGAAGCATATTGATGTGAGATATCACAAGATACGTCAGTGGGTCATGGATGATAAGATGAACAATTTGGTAGAGATCAGTACTAAGAAGTTAAGAGCAACTCTGAACTTCATCAATGTTCTCCAAATCTAAAGTGGAGAACTGGTTCTTAGGAACTGGTTCTTGGGAGGGAGCCATGTGAAGTCACAAAAGGGGAGAGAAAACAAGGCAAATAAAGCGAAGGCCAATTTCTACGAAGGGACTCAATGAACATGAGTCATGGTGGAGATTATTAGTATTTTGAGTGCCTTATATTCATTGGAGAAAAATTCAGATTCAAGTGGATGTGTTACATGCTTCACAAATCAAGAGCGAACATTTACAGGCTTTGTGCATGTTATTAGTCGACTAACACGTCTTATTAGTCGACTAGGCTCTAGGCTAGCTGACTAATACTTGGGTGTAGTCGACTAGGCCTTGTAACAGAGAGTTGGGTTCTCAGATTGTGTTATAGTAGTCGACTAATTATTTGGTATAATCGACTAATACTTGATATTAGTCAACTAATACTTGGCCCTAGTTAACTAATGTCAGGATTTGACAGTTTTCTTTTACAGTTCTGTTTCCAGTTGATTGGCCTCGGGTTTCTTTCTTTCTCTGAGGCGGTGCTGATTGGATTCTTGAAGCTTGGGTGGACTAGGATCCTCCTAGGGCCTATATAAATGCCTTGGCGGGTGGCTTTTTGAAAGCAAGTCAAGAGAAATTCAGATTTTCATCATTGAGAGTTATAAGAGAGATGTATTTGTAAATCTTGTATTTTCTTCTCTGTTTTCAATAAAAATTTCTCCCCTCCTCCCCGAGAATGCAGGCACATTGCCGAACCATGTTAAATCTTGTGTTCTTTTATTTTCTTGTAGGGATTTGTTTTTTTTCTTGCTAGTGACAGCACTCTAAAGTTTCCGCTGTCGAGCTGTCAATTTAGTATTTCTCTGTTGTTTGATCAGTGATAAATCATAACAAGAAGGTGAGCTCCTCCGTCACTATCTCGAATCACGGATTCCACCTGTACCAAGAGCAATCAGAGGCGTGCCATCAAAACTATCGTAGACGTGACTGGTCTGTCAATCCAAGCGATGATGAGCACTTTGAGTGTCTCAGACCTTACAAGGCCCAGAAGATCCCTTGCATCGAGAACATCACCAATTTGGTTCAAAAGTGAATCGATGAAGTGAATCGGTGACCCCGTCAGGAAATGGAATCCAGCAGCCTAAGGACTTCTGACTCACCACTCTCAGAGGAAATCATCTCTCACCGCTTCCCAAAAAAAGTCATAATGTTATGCTTTGATTGCGACACCAGAGCGACCACCCCTATTTAACATCTTCGTCAGTACCACGACAAGACGGTGGTCCACTCCCATGACGACCTGCTTTTGAGTTGCCTGTTCCCATTCAGCCTTAAGGAAGTCACATTCGATTGGTTCTACTCTCCACCAAGGCACTCACTTTGAAATTTAAAAGAGGTGAGGCAGATGAAGCCCGGTTACAACCAATATGCTTCACGCGTGAGTTTAAGAAGAACAACAATCACCTCTTTATGGTCAAGATGAAGCCCAGAGAGAGCTTCAAGTAATATGTCAATTACTTCAAAGTTAAATGGTCTTGATATATAACTACAAGGATGTAGTTGCCTCAGCATTTATTAGTGGGTTGCAAGTTACCAACTTCATTTACAAGCACTTAGTGAAGCACCAAGTCACCAAGATGAGGACATCTTTTTTTGGATCCAGAAGTACGTCCAGATCGAGGATGTAACCCGGAGTGCAATCGATCGCTCTTCCAAAATGGGGAATGAAAGGGAGAAGCCGAAGCCACAATCTCCCTTCCTAAAGGAAAATCAGAATCGAGCTTCTGGCACAATCAACAAACAACCCCATGTAACCTTCGACTATAGATGTATGTATCTCAATACTAGTGCTCGATATAGTGTAAATACTTGATTTAATCTTTATGGTATCTAAACTGAGCCCATTTCAACTCCAGATAATAATTCTCAATATTTTTGATTTTCTAAAATTTTTGGAATTTTTTCAGATTATTTGGCAAATTTACTAAAATCGATGTCGACCAACTACTGATCGACTCCATGATTTTTAGTTAACAAATGGAGATGAATTTCACGAATCTTATTTCACAACATTTTTCAGGACAATATTTTCTATTTTTGTGAATTTTTGGAGATTTTTTCGAGTTAATCAATTAACTCCATAAAATAATATTATAAAATTAATTCTCTTTTTCTCTATCTTCTTTTTCCACCCTTCTACCCACTTCTCTCCACCATGTCAATCAACCACCATTCTCTCTCTCTATATATATATATATATATATATTTGATCAGTCACATATTTTGCATATACATGTCACCTTACCATATTTTTTTAGCTAATAAATCCTATTAATAAGTCTTCTTCTTCTTTGTTTAATGTAGGCCCAATTGTTAAAAGAAAGAAAGGAGATACAAGCTCAAAAGCCCATCAAATTCTGATTTAATTCAGAATAAATTCGAAATCAAGGAATCAGAGCAAATCTTGGCATATCAGAGAGGTTGAAAATCGGTTGAAATGGATCTCCCTGAATCAAGCGGTTGAAGCCAACAAATTAAGACCATTTCGTCAAATCTGGGAGTTGCAACAGTGAATCCAGCACGACAAAGGGAAGACAAATCCTCGCCAACTGCTCCTCCACCTGGATGTGGCCAATTGGCCACATCCAGGCCGCGGATCTGCGGCTTGTTGGTGGAGATAAGGGGAGCGTTTGCTTCCCTTATCTCCTCACTCCCTGCCCTCTGGGTTTTTGCCTATAAAAGCTTGGGTTTTGTACTGAAAAAGGAGCGAAGAGTAGGATTAGAATTTTGGTTTATTTTTCAAGGATTTAGGCTCTTTGTTAGATATGTAAAAGTTGTATTTTGTTTTACAATTTGTAGTTCAGTACAAATACTTGTGAGAGAGAGGAATTGAGTGCTTGTACTTGAAGATTGAAGTGATATCAATACAAGAATCGAGCTACTTTTTCTTCCACTCATTTTACGGTATGTCTAGCGTTATTTACTTGCATTTTTTTTTAAACTTCCATGAGTAGCTAAATCGGTTTTTCTGGGCTCACTATTGTACCTCTCTCCAATTCTTCTTCTTTTCTGATTTTAATGAAAAAGACCCAATGAATCATTTGCATGCCTAACTTAAAGCCTTTCTTCTTGAAAGTGTTCTTGAAGCACATGAGGATGGGTTTGAATTTTTAAATCATACTTCTTTTAAGAATGTCTCTTGAACTTGTTTTTATCTCATACTTGCTTCTTTGCGCTTGATGATTTAATATTTGATTCAAAACGGTTTCTTAAAGAAAAGAGTTAACTTTTCCAACTATCTTATATGCTTTACTTCAAACTTTCTAAAGTCAACCTTAAGTTTTGCCTATGATCAAGTTGAGGCACTAAGGATTTCAATAGAAGAATAAACGGTTGAGTAGTGAGATAATGTGCCCAGATTTTCTCCTTTATTAAAAATAACCAAATACTTTTCAAAGCTTTTAAATCACCTTCTCCAAAGCCTTCTCTAAAGTTGCAATTTCTCTTTTAATCATTTTCTTCTTTCCATTCTCTTTTCAATTAAAAAACGAGCACAATTCTTTGCTATTAAACGAAATACCGAAAAGCTTTCATCGCATTCCTCCTCGTGGACACGACCCGTTAGCCATAAGCTACACGGTAATTTCTTAACTCTTTGATTGTTCTTTCATTTTAGCAATCAAATTTTTGGCGCCGTTGCCGGGGAGGGAATGGTGTATTTGTTTTTAACAAGTTTGGTGTGTTGTTTCAGGGACTTGAAGATTCAGATCTAGCATTCAAGCTTTGTAAAAGAAGACTTGCAAATTATGTGTCCCAACTCTCGAAAGTAGGAAACAGAATTTCAAGAAATTGCGTTGCAAAAGTTAAAAATTTCATTGGACTACTAAAACTTTTTTTTTGCAGGACATATTGCTCGCAAAAAATTAAGTTTTTGTACGTTATATTCTTGCCATTTCTGCTATCCACCATCCCTGTTTTAATCCAACAGTAATTTGAGTGATTGTTAATTGTTTAAAAAAACGTTTAGACTTGCATTCTAGGCATTTGTCTAATTACGTTTATTTTACAATTACTGTTGAAGAGAGCTGGAGACAAGGTACGTACGCATAGCATATAGTTTAGGAAACATTCTTGGGTGATATTTGCTTTTGAATGCTACTTTTTTATATCTTGCACACTTTGCACAATTAACTCTAAGGGCAAAACCCAATTCAAGATAAGGTGAGGAAGTCATTACCCTTCCTTAGCCCACAAACCATCTCCAAGCACGCACAACCTAAGCCTAAGTAAAATCTGATAGACGTTGGCCTTAGGGACATCTCGAACTCACCAGGAGATTATCCTAAGGGGGAATGTGTTGGAATTTGACTCCTGCCAAATCAGTGTCTAGGAAGGGGATTGAGGGCCGAAAGCCCAAAGGTTGATGGTTACTTAATTAAGGAACGTTTTGATGGATAATCTCCCACCAATCTTGCCTTGACCTGGCTGATTAGCTTATGGTCAAAGTCTACATTTTACCTCCTGTGGACAATTAACCAGTTAGGAGTTGTCTAGGTCGAGGTTACCTTAGATTAGGCTTGGTTGATTACTCTTGTTGACTGTTGGTAAACTTGTTTATGATTGTGATTGTGTTTGTGTATGCAAGTGTGGTCAAGAGACCCGAATTCATCTAGGTTGACTAGAAACACATCACCACCCAAGTTTGAACCAAGACCAGATCCGGTAATGGCTTAATTAACATCATTACAGGATAGGTTCTATCCCATTAGAACCTCAATTCCATCTTGCATTCTACTTCCATCGTTGGTGAATACAATTTTGAGCTCAATCCTCAATTCATCAACACACTCCCCAAGTTTCACGGCTTAGAGTTCGAAGATGCTTACTTCTTTATAAGAGAATTTGAGGAAGTATGTCTAATGATGAAAATTCCACAACTTATAGACGATGCTATTAGGTTGAGATTTGTCCCTTTCGCTCTTAAAGACCTAGCAAAGAAATGGCTTTACAACTTAGCGACCGGTTCTATCACATCTTGGGACGGTTTCATCAAGGTCTTCTTGAAGAAATTCTATCCAATTCATAAGACCGCTCTCATTAGGAAGACAATCATGCAATTCAAGTAAGAACCGAGTGAACCGTTCTGGAGGTACTTTAAACGCTTTAAAGACCTCCTTGTCCAATGTCCACATCATGGAATAGAGAAATGGCGACAATGCCAAATTTTTTATGACGGTTTAGACTATTCTACCAAAACCCTCTTAGAAAGTATGTGCCAAGGGGATTCTTACAGAAGGATGAAAATGAAGGATGGGATTTGTATGAAAACCTAGCTGAAAAGACCATCCAATGGGAACCTACTTGTGAGACCTCTAGGAATCGAAACTCCATCTCTTCAAAGGAGGTCTCCATTCTATCGGATCATCCATCACTAATGAGGCTAAGTTAGCTAACCTAGCAAGAAGACTGGAAGCTCTAGAAACGAAGGAACCAAGTCCAATTAATCAAGTCAGCCCAAACTAATTTCCAACTCTGGGCTGCACTTACTGTTAAGCCATGAATCATGTGTTCGAGGAGTGCCCTGTGTTTCAGTCTCAGCAACAATATCATGAACCGATGAATGCGGCCTTTTCAACGCCGAAAAATAATCCTTACGCACTAACGTACAACCCTAGCTGGAGAAATCACCCTAATTTCTCATGGACCCAAAATAACAATGACCATTCACGATCAAATCATGCTAGCCACTTCCATCATGCCAATAATTCTTCCAATCATCAACCCAATTTTTCAATTTCCATAATAATTCTCCCAACCATCCACCTAACTTTTCAAACTATCAACAAAACTTTCCCAACCAAGCTCCACAATCCTCCTTCCAGAATCCTCAACTAGAAAGGAGAATGACTGACTTTGAAAGAAACATGGAAAGATACATGAAAAACCAAGATTCTCTCATGCAAACTATACAAAGGTTAGAGGTTCAAATGAGCCAACTAGCCACTCAACAGAATGAGAGACAGAAGGGTACCCTGCCTAGTCAGCCAATAACCAATCCTAGGAATTCTCAACAAGCTCATTTGGCTGAGGATCATTCATTAAATCAATGTAATGTTGTTCATACATTGAGGTCAGAAAAGAGAGTTGATAATCAAGTGTCAACGCCAACCAATCTCATTCAGCACAACCACAATCAAGCATCCACCTCATCTAATCCAAATCCTTTCAAATTTGACGAATCTGAAAAAGATAAGTCACCAGTCAGGTGCACCAGCCTATAGTACCATTTCCTAATAGGCTAAAAAACAACAAGCAAAATTCACACATGGATAAGAAATTGAGATATTTAATCAAGTGAAGATAAATGTGCCACTTCTTGATGCCATCCAACAAGTCCCTTCCTATGCTAAGTTTCTTAAGGACATGTGCACCAAGAAGAGAAAGATTAATGTACCAAAAAAGGTCTTCTTAGCCACTAACATTAGTGAGCTACTATCGGGTTCGATCCCTGTCAAGTACAAGGATCCAGGTAGTCCCACCATTGCCTGCACAATAGGACAAGCCGAGATTAGTCGTGCACTTCTTGACTTGGGGGCAAGTATCACTTGCTTCCATTCTCAATTTATCAACAACTCGGGTTGGGCGATCTTATTCCTACTCGAGTCACTATCCAACTGGCGACCATTCAGTAAAAGTTCCAAAAGGGGAGATTAATGAAGTCCTGATCCAGGTAGGAAGTTTATTTACCCTGTCGATTTCATAGTTCTGGAGACATAACCTGTGTCCAACTCCAATCATAGGGCTCAAACTCCTGTTATCCTAGGGCGACAATTCCTTGCTACTGCCAATGCCATCATCAATTGTAGGAATGGGTTTATGAGGTTAACCTTTGGGACATGACTAGAGAAGTCAATGTCTCCAATCTAGGAAAATAACCCCGCAATCATGAGAGCCAAACATTTGAAGTCAACCTAACTGAGAACTTAATAAGTGAACATAGGGAAGAATTGGAACTAAGAACTGAGTGTGACTTCGGGTTAGAGTCTGACGACTTAATCTTGATCAAGTTGTAGATTCTGATGTGAATTGGGCCTCGAACCCTATTTCACCAATAATTTAGCCAACAAATTTGACTAGTCCTTCCAACCAGCCTTCCTCTTCCTTAGAATTGAAAGCCTTACCTGCGCATCTCAAGTACGTCTATCTAGGCGAACAAGAGATCTTTCCTGTCATTATTGCCTCCCATTTAAATGACGGGGAAGAAGAAGAAGATCTTAAAGCAATTCTAAGAAAACATAGGGAAGCCATTGGTTGGACTAAGACTGATATAAAGGGATTAAATCCGACCATCGTTCAACATCGCATTCATCTCAATGAAGATGCCACACCTAAAAGAGACCCGCAATGTAGGTTAAACTCTACAATGCAAGAGGCTGTTCATGCTGAAATTGTAAAACTCTTAGACAATGGGATAATTTATCCCATTTCGGATAGCCAATGGGTCAGTCCTGTCCACGTGGTTCCAAAGAAATCCGGTTTCACCATAGTGGAAAACGAGAACAAAAAGTTGTCCAAACTCGACTTCCCACGAAGATCCGAGTTTGCATTGACTATAGGAAGCTTAATGCTGCAACTCGTAAGGACCATTTTTCACTTCCCTTCATTGATCAAATGCTTGAACGTTTGGCGGGTCACGAGTATTACTGTTTCTTGGACGGTTACTCAGGTATAATCAGATCCCTATTGCTCCTGAGGACCAGAAAAGACTACGTTCACATGTCCATTTGGGACATTTGCTTATCGTCGAATGCCTTTCGGTTTATGCAATGCCCCAGCAACGTTTCAACGTTGCATGTTGAGTCTTTTCTCTGATATGGTAGAACGATTCTTAGAGATCTTTATGGATGATTTCTCCATCTATAGAGATTCATTCACTCAATGTCTCCACCATTTAAAACTTGTTCTCTAACGTTGTGCTGAGAAAAATCTGACACTGAATTAGGAGAAATGCCACTTCATGGTAAAACTTGAAATTGTCTTGGGTAATGAAATCTCCAAGAAAGGAATTGAAGTGGGACAGAGCTAAAATTGAGGTTATTGCTAAACTTCCCATGCCAAATTCGTTAAGAACATTAGATCCTTCTTAGGACACGCTGGTTTCTACCGAAGATTTATCAAGGATTTTAGCAAAATTGCTAGGCCATTGACTAATTTGTTCGCTAAAGATGTGTCCTTCACTTTCGATACTGAATGCATGAATTCTTGGGAGAAGCTTAAGAGAGAGCTTATTTCTGCACCAATCATATATGTACCGGATTGGTCTAAGCCGTTAGAAATCATGTGCGATGCTTTCGATTTTGCCATAGGCGCTGTCCTAGGACAACACATTGATAACAAGCAGCATGTGATTTACTACTCTTGGAGGACTCTCAACGATGCTCAATTGAACTACACTACAACTGAGAAGGAATTCTTGGCATTAGTGTTTGCCTTAAAGAAATTTCGTCCCTACCTACTAGGGTCTAAAATCACCATTTTCACCGATCATTCTGTGTTTAGGTACCTCATGATGAAGAAGGATGCCAAGGCCCGACTCATTCGTTGGATCCTCCTTCTTCAAGAATTCTATTTTGAGATTCGAGATAAGAAAGGCGTAGAAAATGTCATTGCTGACCATCTCTCACGAATCCCAAATTCTCCATGCAACGAATTGCCCATAAATGAGGATTTTCCTGATGAAATCTCTTAGCTATCTCTAGGGAACCTTGGTTTGCAGATATAGTGAATTACTTAGTCACAAATCAAACTCGTCTCATTGGTCCAAAAACGATATATACCGGTTCTTATCCCAAGTTCGGTATTTCTTTTGGGAGGAACCGTATCTTTTTAAGTACTGTCCTGACCATATTATTAGGAGATGCATTCCGATGAGGAGGTTAAGAGTGTTCTATCCTTTTGTCACGAACTTGCATGCGGTGGACACTTTGGTCCCCGTAAGACTGCTGAAAAAGTGCTACAAAGCGGGTTCTATTGGCCCACTTTGTTCAAGGATGCTTATGAATTTTGCAAGACGTGCCATAGATGCCAAATGGTAGGAAGAATCTCAAATGAAATATGATGCCCCTCACCCAATTCTAGAAATAGAACTTTTTGATATTTGGGGCATCGATTTTATGGGTCCATTTCCTAATTCATTTGGAAACCAATACATATTGGTTGATGTGGATTATGTGTCCAAGTGGGTAGAACCCTTCCTTGTAAAACTAATGATAACAAAGTTGTCATAAAATTTTTGAAAGAGAACATTTTTTCACGCTTCAGAACCCCTCGTGCTATCATCAGTGATAATGGCGCTCATTTTGCAATAGATCTTTTGAAGCTCTTATGTGAAAGTATGCCATAACTCACAAGTTGTCCACACCTTATCATCCTAAAACCAGTGGGCAGGTTGAGGTTTCCATAGACAAGTCAAGCTTATCTTGGAGAAAACTGTGAATCAAAACCGGAAAGATTGGTCCATCAAACTTGTAGATGCCCTATGGCCTACAGAACCGCTTTCAAGACGATTCTAGGAATGTCTCCTTATAGGATTAGTCTATGGTAAAGCTTGTCACCTGCCCGTTGAATTAGAGCACAGGGCCTTATAGGCAATCAAGCAGTTGAATTTCGACTTGACTAAGGCCGGTGACCTTCGAAAGTTACAAATTTACGAATTAGAGGAGTTAAGAAATGAGGCCTATGAAAATGCTAGGATCACTAAAGATAGAGTTAAGATTTTTCATGATAAACACATCATAAGAAAAACCTTTGTCCCTGGACAAAAAGTCTTACTCTATAATTCTAAGCTTCACCTTTTTTCAGGAAAATTGAAATCAAGATGGACTGGGCCATTCGTTGTAAAAACCGTATTTCCACACGGTGCAGTTGAGATCAGTGACACCAAGAATGGAAATGACTTTAAGGTAAATGGTCAACGCCTTAAACCTTTCTTGAAATCGGTGCCGGTATGCTATGGGTCTTTTTGACCCCTTGTATCGGTAACTTCCCTCTTTTCCATTTTATTTCATGCATCTATACTTTCTCTTTCATACATTGGGGACAATGCATGAAATAAGTGTGGGGGAGGTTAACATGACTATATAACAACGAATATATATATATATATATATATATATATATATATATATATATATATATATATATATATTATAATATATATATATATATATATATATATAACAAAAAAACATTGTGAAAGGTTGAACAATATTTTGATATATTTTTTGTGAAATTAAGTCAATTTTAAGGAATAGAAAAATTATAATTAGGATTTCTTATACTTGGTCAAAGTCAGATAACTTGTTTGATTTTAGGGTAAGGAAGAAAATTTGTGAAAGTAATTTAGTCTTGATATTTACCTTGATGAAATATGCCCACTAAATACATTTACATACTTAGGGTTTAAAAACAAAGACTCTTATGCCTTATAAAGAAATATATGTAAAAAAATAAACAAATCTAATTATTGATTAGTTAGGTGCTTTAGCCTAAGCAAGCCTTGGTATTTATTCAAAAAATAATTAGATAAGTTTGAAATATATATATATATAAATCCTCTGATTAAGCTGGGATTTGTGCCTCATGAAGTATGAGTATTCACGCCTAAAAAGAGTCCATTTTATAAAAAACCTTAGTTTCGTGGCCTTGTCTGCTCGAGTGTTTAAGTCTTTAGAGGTGTTTTCTCACCTGGTGCCCTAAAACTGTCTGGTTTGGGTGTCACCGACTAAAGCTCGTTACATGGGCAGATTAGAAAGCCTAATGAAATTGAGGAATAATTCCACCAAAAATAAATATAAATAAGGCATAAGAGTTAATGTTAAAGAACCCTTAGTCAACTTCACAGTCACGATGGTGCATACGACTCAGGTAAATAATAGACTAGATGAGAGGTATAAATTGACTCCTTACTTTAATTGATGACATATTTTTTGAATAGAGACTAAGTTTCGGAATGAAATTTTGATATTCCTATAACTTATAGATTACTTAAAGCCTTACAAATATACTTCAAATGTTTTCGCCTTTCAAAATGCTTTTCGAAAATACTAACATTTTTTATGAATTTTGTGGGTGCAATCCACTGAAAACCCTCACGAGACAAAACTCGTCCTCTAGGGTAACCTAGAGGTTTAACGGCTTGTTGCACATGCTCAGTGCAATCGAGTGACCTGCGAAAGTGGTCTAATAATTGATTAGAATTAGTCTGATGTTTTGCTCGAGGGCGAGCAAAGATAAGTGTGGGGGTGTGATCAGTCACATATTTTGCATATACAATGTCACCTTACCATATTTTTAGCTAATAAATCCTATTAATAAGTCTTCTTCTTCTTGTTTAATGTAGGCCCAATTGCTAAAGAAGAAAAGAAAACAAGCCCAAAAGCCCATCAAATTCTGATTTAATTCAGAATAAATTCTAAATCAAGGAATCAGGAAAATCTTGACATATCAGAGAGTTGAAAATCAGTTGAAATGAATCTCCCTGAATCAAGCGGTTGAAGCCAACAAATCAAAGATCATTTCGTCAAATCTGAGAGTTGCAACAGTGAATCCAGCACGACAAAAGGAAGACAAATCCTCGCCAACTGCTCCTCCACCTGGATGTGGCCATTGGCCACATCCAGGCCGCGGATCCGCGGCTTGTTGGTGGAGATAAGGGGAGCGTTTGCTCCCCTTATCTCCTCTCTCTCCCCTGCCCTCTGAGTTTTTACTTATAAAAGCTTGGGTTTTGTATTGAAAAGGAGAGAAGACTATGATTAGAATTTTGGTTTATTTTTCAAGGATTTAGGCTCTTTGTTAGATAGTGTAAAAAGTTGTATTTTGTTTTACAATTTGTAGTTCAATACAAATACTTGTGAGAGAGAGGAATTGAGTGCTTGTACTTGAAGATTGAAGTGACATCAATACAAGAATCGAGCTACTTTTTCTTTCACTCATTTTACGGTATGTCTAGCGTTATTTACTTGCATTTTTCTTTAACTTCCATGAGTAGCTAAATCGGTTTTCTGGGCTCACTATTGTACCTCTCTTAAATTCTTCTTCTTTTCTGATTTTAATAAAAAAGACCCAATGAATCATTTGCATGCCTAACTTAAAGCCTTTCTTCTTGAAAGTGTTCTTGAAGGCACATGAGGATGGGTTTGGATTTTTAACTCATACTTCTTTTAAGAATGTCTCTGAACTTGTTTTTATCTTATACTTGCTTCTTCTTCGCGCTTGATGATTTAACATTCGATTCAAAACGGTTTCTTAAAGAAAAGAGTTAACTTTTCCAACCATCTTATAGCTTTACTTCAAACTTTCTAAAGTCAACCTTAAGTTTTTCCTATAATAAAGTTGAGGCACTAAGGATTTCATAGAAGAATAAACGGTTGAGTAGTGAGATAGTGAGCCCAGTTTTCTTCTTTATTAAAAACAACTAAACACTTTTCAAAGCTTTTTAAATCACCTTCTCCAAAGCCTTCTCTAAAGTTGCAATTTCTCTTTAATCATCTCCTCCTTTCCATTCTCTTTTCAATTAAAAACGAGCACAATTCTTTGTTATTAAATGAAATATCGAAAAGTTTTCATCGCATTCCTCCTCGTGGATACGACCCGTTAGCCACAAGCTACACGGTATTTCTTAACTCTTTGATTGTTCTTTCATTTTAGCAATAATATATATATATATATATATTAAACTCTCTCTTTCTTTCTAACTCCATCTCTCTCTCCCTAACTCTCTCTTAATCTCTTTCTCAAGGTCTCTTCCTTTCTCTCTCTATCTCTTCCCTTCTCTCTCACTCTCCTCGTCCCTCTCTCTCTCTATCCCGGGGGGGACCCCCTGCTGACAGGCCGTCACGCCACCCCCAGTGGACGTTTGGTGACTCCTTCCTCTCTCTTGCTTTCCTCCCTCCTCTACCTCACCCTTTCTATCTTTCTCTAATTACCTCTATCTCTCATTCTCTATCTCACTCTCTCTCCTTCTCTATGCCCACGCTCCCCCTAACCCCTCCCCCCACCACTGCAACCGCCACTTCCATCTTCCTCCTCTTTTCTTTCTCTATCTTTTTCCTTCCTCTCCCATCTCTCTCTCTCTCTTGTTTCATTTTTTCCCCTTGCCACTGGTCAACCCGTCGCCGAGCGTGCCGCGCCATCGCGAATTCCTACCCTGACCCACCGTCGCCCAGGCTGCCGCATCAACGCCCCCTCTCCTTGTCCTTTTTCTCCTCCTTCTTCCTCTTTTCCTCCTCTGCTCATTTCTCTATTAAACCCATAACGTGTTTGCATGCAGACCCAATCCATATTCAAACGTGCACCCACAACCCACTAAGCTTATAATAAAGGTAAATTTTGTATAAAACCTCCTAACGATTTATATTTTAAACCCTGTAAATTACATATCTAACCCATTTTATTCATTTTAGTATTTATGTGATATCTTGACTATTCAGAGTCAGATTTGGATAATTTTCGAGTCATTGCGCTCATAGAAAAGAGAGCTACATTCTTGTATACTATGATTAGTATTTTTCTTTTATAAGTAATATTTTGATATGATGAATAATTAATTTATTGATTTATTTAGTAAAATATAATTATCATGCAAATCAATGTAATTAAAATATATGTTAGTGTTTTAAACACATTCAATAAAATAATATTAATTATGATTCTTGATTTAAGATAAAATGTAGATACTTATCTATATATATTTAGTGATTATTAGACTGTAGATTAAAGAAATCTCAGAATAATAAATGGTAATTTTTAATAGGTTATAAAGAATCTAAAAATGGATAATTGTACATGATTATATTGTGATATCAATTAGGTTAATGTTACTGATATCCCTTAAACTGATTTTTTTAATTGATATATGTTTATGATAACGATATCACACTGATACTATCGCTAATACCTGAATCATGAGAACCAACACTGTTATACTGAACACATGTTTTTATTAAATTGTTGTATGCTTTTTTTTATGATAATGGACACTATTATTTCATGTTCATGTATCATTGTTGTATGCACATTTTCATGTGCTTATTATGATCGTGGAGACTGTTATTTCATGTACTTGTATCATCATTACATAAATATTTTGTTACACTAGACACTGTTATTTCATATTCTTATCTCGTAAATACAGATTCACCGGAGTTCATGACCTGATTGTTTCATATCACTGTTGCATGAATATTTACAGAATACTGATATATCTGATTGTTCATATATCACTACTATAGACATGTTCTTGACATGACACTCTTATTGCCTGATCTTATTGGCTACTGATATACAATGTGTGGAACTAATTTTCACGTGGAGCCAAGTGTTACAAAGAGCAAAGTGTCACACCACGTATACTCGTGGTGGAGGCCACCTCTTGAATCTATGGGATTCACCTCTAGAATTCATGGGGTCACTTCTAGAATCTCACAACTCATGTTACATGTTATCCTATTTAATGATATAAAAACTACTCATATTCTGTTATCTTGGTATATGCTACATGCATTGTTATTGTTTTTTCTTCACTGCAAATTTCATTTATTATAAACATACATGGGGTTGGTAAAACTTGACGGCTGAGTAGGTCTTATCGGTGGATGTTCTTGAATTCATATTCGTCCCACTACAGGGATATGCTAGTGCTGGCTACCGTTTGTATATACCTTTTTAAGCTTCTTATTTCTTGCTCTCCTGCCCTAGCAAATAACCTTGGTCTCTGCAGCCAAAGGCTTGTTTAAGGCCATGATCCCGGGTATGTACAATTACACTCACCTGACCAGAACTCTCAACTTTTGAATTTCAATTAACATAATTAAATTGTATAACAATGATGATGATAGAAACACTTGTTATTTGGTCACTCTCTCATTCGGATAAGGTACCTGTTCTATGTTTGGATGGATTCTACTGGGGTACGATCCCTAGCATGGACTGCCGTGACAAATGACACTCGAAGAGATTGATTAAAATATCAAGTGATACTAATTATTATTATTATTATATAATATTATTATATTACACGTCACCTGCATGCATCTTGTTTATGTATACTGTTTTGGACTTCCCGATTTTCTGTTTACTAGTCTGTTACTATGCATGTATGCTCTGTATTTTATTAATTCTCTGTAAACACATTGCTCTATATAATCACAAACATTATAGCGTGATTATTTCTATAATTTCATGTATAAATATTCATATCCATCACTATACCACCATGCTACTGTTAAATAATAAAAATAAAATAATGAATTCTTGACATATATAAAATCTCATTGATTGACATAGTTATTATTTTAATTATGTATTGTATAATATTGTAGAAATAACATTATTGTAACTGTAAGGTAGGTATTAATAATGTTATAATGTAGAAACAATAATTGTAATATATACTGATTGTTAGAATATATTGTATCACTTTTATTAAAACATGTATTATATATATCGTGATTGTTACACTATTATAGCATATTATTACTACTTCATTTTATCACTCAGTAGGACGCTTTCTGACGGCCTTGAGGTCACTTTCTCGGTTGGAGCTTAGAGATTTTGTGGTACCTAATGTTTCCTATGATATTATTGCAGACTCGTATTCATATGTATCTTTATTATTTTATCTATGCTTCTTTATCTATTTCTGTTTTCATATCTATCATGATCACTGACCTTTTTACAGGTATTTTTGTACTTATTTAAGCTAGATTTTTTTTTATATTGAGTATAGTTCATGTACTGAGGCTTAGCGTATATATGTAGGGTATTCTTCTCACGTATAAGCATCACCGACTATCTGAGAAGTGGGGATGGCATAGTTTTCTTGGTATCAGAGCCCAGGTTTACACCAAATGTGGGTAACCGCCTAGGTAAATAGTCAGGATCTTACCCATACAAACAAGTTATCAGATTAAAATAATTTGAATATGAATTTGGAAAATCCAACTACGAATACAAGAGCATCTCATTTCTTTGAAAATTCATTCGTGGACTCCCAAGATTGCCTGATTTCATTTGTCAACTAAAGTGTTTTGATTCTTTCTTGCTTTCTCTTCATCCTTTTGATTCCAATTCTTTATTATTGATTCACGACACTAGTCAGCTAGTCTCGAGTTCAATATAAATTTTAGAGTGGCGCAGCAGAAGCATGGTGGGCCGAGATCATTAAATATTTTCCTTCTACCTGAATTGAAATTTCGAGGACAAAAGTTTTTTTTTGTAAGGTGGGTAGAAGTGTAACCCTTGGTTTTAAATGTACGTAAGCAGTATTAGTGCTTGATATGGCGTAAATAATAGCTAGATTGAGTCCATTTGAACTCCAGATATTAATTTTCAATATTTTGAATTTTTTTTTAAATTTCTTTGAATTTTTTCGGATTTTTTCTCAAAATTTCTAAAATCGATGTCGACTAGTACCACTAATCGACTCCATATTTCTTATTAATAACAGAGATGAATTTCATGAATCTGATTTTACAGAATTGCTCAAGACAAATATTTTTTATTTTTGTGAACTTTTGGATTTTTTTCTGAATTAATCAAAATTTAACTCCATAAATAATAATATAAAATTAGTTCTCTTTTTCTCTTTCTTTTTCTTCTTTTTCTTTCTCCACCCTTCTACCCACTTCTCTCCACTGGCTCAATCCACAGTCATTCTCTCTATATATATTAAACTCTCGCTCTTTCTCTTTCTAACTTTATCTCTTCCCTAATTCTCTCTCAGGGTCTCTCTCTATATATCTCTTCCCTCTCTCTTCACTTTTCTTGTCACCCTCTCTCTATCCCCAAGGGACCCAGACCTGTCGTCGGTAGTCTGCCGTCGTATCACTCCAGTGGCCGCCAGGCCACTCCCTTCCCCTCTCTTGCTTTCCTTGTCTCCTCCACCTTATCCTCTCTATCTCTCTCTAACTACCTCTCTCGCTCATTTTCTATTCTATTGTAATACCCTTTCCCGGAATACGTACTTAGTTGCGTATTCAGATTTTGGTCGTATTTTTTCGATTTGTTTCCTATATTTATTCTGTATTATGAATTCCCTATATGACTGTTTTGTCTTGGATTTGGATTCGTGGATTCGGAGTCAGCCCTAGTCTGAACGAAGGCCCGATCCTAGAGTATTACTCGATTTAGATATTCTGATAATTAGAATTGACCGATTTTAGTTTTAAATATCATTTTCCAATATTATATATTTTCTATGATTTTTTAGATTTTTCTGGAATTAAAATGAAAGTCTTCAAAACCGGTGTCGGCCAGTTCCGTTGACCGATTCCCGGATTTTTAATTCACAAACAGTTAGGAATTTCTAGAAGGTCCTTTAGGCATTATTCCTTAGAATCCTATTTTCTACTTACATTCTTTTTCTAAGAATTTTATGAATTTATGAAAATTCCATCGGAGTCGGTAGATAACTGGTTCCGGGATTTTTAGTTTCAAAACTATAAAGTATTTCTTAAAACGGATTTCACTATGATACTTAATATAATATTCTTGATTTTTGATGATTATTTCGGGTCGTTCCGAGATACTTGAAATTCGGACGATTCCGGTATTTTCCCGAAAGACTTCCGCATCCACAACTGAATCCCGGGAATCCGCCACTTCCATTATTTTCATCTCCTTCCCAAGAAATATCTTCTCATTATAATTTCTTTTCCATTTTTCCTTTTCTTTATTTCTTTCCTTCCTCCACAAGCCTAGCTTTCCTATTTTCCAAAATCCCAAAATTCCTTTTTCTTCCACCAACTTCCACAAGATATCTCCACCACAAATATCTCATTCTCTCTCTCCATGGCGGCCAAGTGGCCAAGGGAAGGACACTCACCTCACCTCCCACTTTACAAAAACCCCCTCTCTTCTATCATATTTGCACCTCCTTCACAAAGTCAAAACCTATAAATACTTTTCCTCTCCTTTCTTTATTCATTCTCACTTCAACTTTCTCTTTCTTCTCTTCTCTTCTCTTCTCTTCTCTTCACCAAAGCCTAATCTCCACTCCTCTTCATCTCCATCACTACAACAACAACCACCAACTCCCTAAGGAACAACAAGGTCATCTTCTTCCTCCTTCATCACCATGGAAGCAACCACAAGGGCATCAACAACACCAAAGGATCATCACCATCTCTACCTTTCCTCTTTCTTCTCATCATCAACCACCACCACTCCTTTTGGTAAGTAATTTCCCTCACCAAGACTTGTACAACTCTTAGTCTACTTATGTTTGCTTATTCTTGTTGATTTGTGTCTTCAATTCTTGTTATTTAGCCATCAAACACAAACCCTAGAAAATCTGTTCTGTTTGCTGTTTTCCCACGATTAGTCGACTTGACCTAGCCATTAGTCGACTAACCCTTTCATTTGAAACTTAACCTTTTCTGGAAACACAGTATTAGTCGACTTACCTTAGTTCCTAGTCGACTAGAGGCCCTTAGTCGACTACACCCTTGACCCTAGTCGACTAACTTTTCCTGAACCAAAACCTTAACTCTCTGTATCACAGTTTTAGTCGACTTAGCCTAACTATCAGTCGACTTGTCATGTCTGTTAGTCGACTACCCCTATGACCCTAGTCGACTACTTTTCCTGAATCAGAATATCAACTCTCTGGAACCCAGTATTAGTCGACTATACCAGACTGTTAGTCGACTAACCCCTTTATTAGTCGACTACTCATCCTACCCTAGTCGACTAATTCTGTCTGTTTGTTACAGTTATTTACCTTCTCAAACTTGGATCTTATACTTGGTTTATATGTTGTATATTATACCTCTTGACTTGTATCTTGACTAACATCATCTTCACTTCTCTCTTTCTCTCTCCTCTTCACTCTACATATATATATCATAGTTTATGGCGTGCCCCGGATTTCGTGGATTTCGGATCTTTCGGCGCTTTGAGGTTTAGGCGAGTATTCTCACTCGCTACTTTCTTGTATGCGAGTAGTCTCGCCTCTATTTGAGTTTCCCGTTTCATCGGTCGATAAGTATTTCGCTTCTTATTTCCATATTCATGTATTGCACTACATTGCTTGTATTATGGTAGCTTCATCTTGTGCTTGTACCATGCTTATGATATGCTTGTTTCTTCATTATATACCATGCGTGGCAGACCCTTCGTGGTCGTTGAACACTAAGTTGCTTCTATGTTTCTACTTGCCATGTCAGACTTGTTAGTTTCATGCTTCCTTTTAACACATGTATATCGCCTGACCATCTAGTATGTTATCACCTGGCTACCTGGCATGCCACTACCTTGCTAGACCCTCTTGTTATAACATGACTGACCCGGACTATATCGATCTCATTGGTATACATGTTACTTGATATACCACCACCTTGTCATGCTATCTTTTAAAACAAGCATGATACACCTGATTTTGTAATTGTCATGTTTACGGGAATCCTGTCTTGTTTTATGGAACTAAGTGCCACACGGAACAAAGTGCCACACCTTACTCGGTGGGGGCCACCTCTTGAATCCGTGGGGGCCACCTCTAGAATCCAATTATTACTGTTATGTCCAGTTATTCCCGTAACATGATAATTCTGTTAATAAACCATAAAAAGGACAACTTGTATGGGTATGGGAGGAAGTGATGGATGCCGGAATGATATCTTGCTTATAGTGGTGGGGTATAAAAGTATGTATATACCTATATATATGTACTGGCAGTAGTGAATCTGAATTACTGAATAGGGGGACTTTGGGCCTCCAAAGCCGGTTCCAGGTGTATGGAAACCACTATAAGAAGTTCTATCAGTTCTCCATCTACTTCCGTTAACAACCCTCGACTTGCTTATATATGGATGTATGTGGGTTGGCCGTACACCAGGTCACATACCGAGATATATGGGTCAGACGAGTAATAATAATAATAGGTGTTTCCTGTGACCCCAGTTATGATTACTGTTATGATTCCTGTTTTGATACCTGTTATGCACTCTTGTCACATCTGTTATGATGCATTCTTGTTATGACTACTTTGCAACTCTGATTCTATACGCTTGGATTTTCGGTGGCATGAGATAACGGTATATAGATGAGGGTTTCCTTGTTTGGATTATTCCTTCGATGTATTAGTCTCATGGGACCGTGACTTAAGCGTATACAATCACTTTTGCTTATGATCAGCTTTACCTTGGATTTCCTGTTTTATGGATATTATGTTATACTTGTTCATATATATTTCACTTGTGTTCTAACCCTCCTGTCTTCGGTACTTGACACTTGTACTCATCCTGGCTCGCCACCTGGCATCATATCATACTCGCCTGGGGAGTTTCACTGACTCCCCTGGATTCTTATGTCCAGGTCATGGAGCCCGGAGCGTATGGATTTCCCCCGTTACTGCTCAGAGTGGCGCAGCGGTGGCGTGGATCCCCAGCCGACCTTTCAGAGCTCCATCCTTCCAGACCCCCTGTATGCCTCTCGAGTTTTTCCTTAGCAAACTCGTGAGTGCCCTTTTTCTATTCATACTTGTACATTCCTTGTATACATGTATGTGGACACCCTTTTATGCCGTTCATATATGTATATCTCTTGTACTCTCGCATTTGCGCATATCTGTGATGTATTATTATTGTAATATTCATCACCTCTGGTGATAACTCTGTGATTGTATATATATATGTGTTGGAATGTATAATGCACCATTTGCTTCCGTACTCTGATTCTTGTCTGTACTGATGCTTAGCGTATATACGGGAAGGTAATTCGGACTTACGTATATACGTTGCAGTGACGTCCCCGTATCGCCGGGATCGGGGCGTTACAGGATGGTATCAGAGCTTAGGCTCTAACTTCCTCAGTACGTCCAGAGGGCAAATAATGGTAATGAAATTTGCAACTGGAATACATGAGTCTTGGTTATACATTCCAACTACAAGTGCAGAGTTATCTATTCTTGACTATCTTTCCTTTGATTCCTAAATCCTTTCCATATCCCTTCCCTGTTTTGGTTTTATGAAGCCTTATACTATCTTAAGATATCTAGACTAGAGAGGTAGTGGCTGGTTCTGCATGAAGCTATTATGTGATCCCTTCGGTGAATTCTATGAAGCTTGGTATTCTCCAGATCGATCTTGATCTGGCTATCTTTCAGAAGACAGTAGTCGGCATTCTCTACAGATATTCTACATTCTCTATGGATATTCTTTCAGAGTGATTGGTGCCTGGTATTCGGGATTCTTAATTATCGGTCTTCTTTATTATGCTCAGGACTATCAGGGTTTTCTTTATCTTCGGTATTCTGGCTCATTTATTGCACAGCCACGACATCAGCAGTATTATTCAGCATTATTCGAAGATTTATACAGCCGGAAGTGCGGAGGATGATTATTGTTCAGTCGACTTGAGAGCCCTACCTCTAGTGCTTCATATCTTAATTGGTATAAATTCCACCGCTGTCCCCTTTGTATTCAATTTACCCCTTAACGAAATTGCGAGGACGCAATTTTTTGTAAGGTGGGTGGATTGTAATACCCCTTTCCCGGAATACGTACTTAGTTGCGTATTCAGATTTTCGGTCGTATTTTTCGATTTGTTTCCTATATTTATTCTGTATTATGAATTCCCTATATGACTGTTTTGTCTTGGATTTGGATTCGTGGATTCGGAGTCAGCCCTAGTCTGAACCGAAGGCCCGATCCTAGAGTATTACTCGATTTAGATATTCTGATAATTAGAATTGACCGATTTTAGTTTTAAATATCATTTTCCAATATTATATATTTCTATGATTTTCTAGATTTTTCTGGAATTAAAATGAAAGTCTTCAAAACCGGTGTCGGCCAGTTCCGTTGACCGATTCCCGGATTTTTAATTCACAAACAGCTAGGAATTTCTAGAAGGTCCTTTAGGCATTATTCCTTAGAATCCTATTTTCTACTTACATTCTTTTTCTAAGAATTTTATGAATTTATGAAAATTCCATCGGAGTCGGTAGATAACTGGTTCCGGGATTTTTAGTTTCAAAACTATAAAGTATTTCTTAAAACGGATTTCACTATGATACTTAATATAATATTCTTGATTTTTGATGATTATTTCGGGTCGTTCCGAGATACTTGAAATTCGGACGATTCCGGTATTTTTCCGAAAGACTTCCGCATCCACAACTGAATCCCGGGAATCCGCCACTTCCATTATTTTCATCTCCTTCCCAAGAAAATATCTTCTCATTATAATTTCTTTTCCATTTTTCCTTTTCCTTTATTTCTTTCCTTCCTCCACAAGCGTAGCTTTCCTATTTTCCAAAATCCCAAAATTCCTTTTCTTCCACCAACTTCCACCAAGATATCTCCACCACAAATATCTCATTCTCTCTCTCCCATGGCCGCCAAGTGGCCAAGGGAGGACACTCACCTCACCTCCCCACTTTACAAAAACCCCCCTCTCTTCTATCATATTTGCACCTCCTTCACAAAAGTCAAAACCTATAAATACTTTTCCTCTCCTTTCTTTATTCATTCTCACTTCAACTTTCTCTTTCTTCTCTTCTCTTCTCTTCTCTTCTCTTCACCAAAGCCCTAATCTCCAACTCCTCTTCATCTCCATCACTACAACAATAACCACCAACTCCCTAAGGAACAACAAGGTCATCTTCTTCCTCCTTCATCACCATGGAAGCAACCACAAGGGCATCAACAACACCAAAGGATCATCACCATCTCTACCTTTCCTCTTCTTCTTCATCATCAACCACCACCACTCCTTTTGGTAAGTAATTTCCCTCACCAAGACTTGTACAACTCTTAGTCTACTTATGTTTGCTTATTCTTGTTGATTTGTGTCTTCAATTCTTGTTATTTAGCCATCAAACACAAACCCTAGAAAATCTGTTCTGTTTGCTGTTTTCCCACGATTAGTCGACTTGACCTAGCCATTAGTCGATTAACCCTTTCATTTGAAACTTAACCTTTTCTGGAAACACAGTATTAGTCGACTTACCTTAGTTCCTAGTCGACTAGAGGCCCTTAGTCGACTACACCCTTGACCCTAGTCGACTAACTTTTCCTGAACCAAAACCTTAACTCTCTGTATCACAGTTTTAGTCGACTTAGCCTAACTATCAGTCGACTTGTCATGTCTGTTAGTCGACTACCCCTATGACCCTAGTCGACTAACTTTTCCTGAATCAGAATATCAACTCTCTGGATCCCAGTATTAGTCGACTATACCAGACTGTTAGTCGACTAACCCCTTTATTAGTCGACTATTCATCCTACCCTAGTCGACTAATTCTGTCTGTTTGTTACAGTTATTTACCTTCTCAAACTTGGATCTTATACTTGGTTTATATGTTGTATATTATACCTCTTGACTTGTATCTGACTAACATCATCTTCACTTCTCTCTTTCTCTCTCCTCTTCACTCTACATATATATATCATAGTTTATGGCGTGCCCCGGATTTCGTGGATTTCGGATCTTTCGGCGCTTTGAGGTTTAGGCGAGTATTCTCACTCGCTACTTTCTTGTATGCGAGTAGTCTCGCCTCTATTTGAGTTTCCCGTTTCATCGGTCGATAAGTATTTCGCTTCTTATTTCCATATTCATGTATTGCACTACATTGCTTGTATTATGGTAGCTTCATCTTGTGCTTGTACCATGCTTATGATATGCTTGTTTCTTCATTATATACCATGCGTGGCAGACCCTTCGTGGTCGTTGAACACTAAGTTGCTTCTATGTTTCTACTTGCCATGTCAGACTTGTTAGTTTCATGCTTCCTTTTAACACATGTATATCGCCTGACCATCTAGTATGTTATCACCTGGCTACCTGGCATGCCACTACCTTGCTAGACCCTCTTGTTATAACATGACTGACCCGGACTATATCGATCTCATTGGTATGCATGTTACTTGATATACCACCACCTTGTCATGCTATCTTTTAAACCAAGCATGATACACCTGATTTTGTAATTGTCATGTTTACGGGAATCCTGTCTTGTTTTATGGAACTAAGTGCCACACGGAACAAAGTGCCACACCTTACTCGGTTGGGGGCCACCTCTTGAATCCGTGGGGGCCACCTCTAGAATCCAATTATTACTGTTATGTCCAGTTATTCCCGTAACCTGATAATTCTGTTAATAAACCATAAAAAGGACAACTTGTATGGGTATGGGAGGAAGTGATGGATGCCGGAATGATATCTTGCTTATAGTGGTGGGGTATAAAAGTATGTATATACCTATATATATATGTACTGGCGGTAGTGAATCTGAATTACTGAATAGGGGACTTTGGGCCTCCAAAGCCGGTTCCAGGTGTATGGAAACCACTATAAGAAGTTCTATCAGTTCTCCATCTACTTCCGTTAACAACCCTCGACTTGCTTATATATGGATGTATGTGGGTTGGCCGTACACCAGGTCACATACCGAGATATATGGGTCAGACGAGTAATAATAATAATAGGTGTTTCCTGTGACCCCAGTTATGATTACTGTTATGATTCCTGTTTTGATACCTATTATGCACTCTTGTCACATCTGTTATGCATTCTTGTTATGACTACTTTGCAACTCTGATTCTATACGCTTGGATTTTCGGTGGCATGAGATAACGGTATATAGATGAGGGTTTCCTTGTTTGGATTATTCCTTCGATGTATTAGTCTCATGGGACCGTGACTTAAGCGTATACAATCTCTTTTGCTTATGATCAGCTTTACCTTGGATTTCCTGTTTTATGGATATTATGTTATACTTGTTCATATATTTCACTTGTGTTCTAACCCTCCTGTCTTCGGTACTTGACACTTGTACTCATCCTGGCTCGCCACCTGGCATCATATCATACTCGCCTGGGGAGTTTCACTGACTCCCCTGGATTCTTATGTCCAGGTCATGGAGCCCGGAGCGTATGGATTTCCCCCGTTACTGCTCAGAGTGGCGCAGCGGTGGCGTGGATCCCCAGCCGACCTTTCAGAGCTCCATCCTTCCAGACCCCCTGTATGCCTCTCGAGTTTTCCTTAGCAAACTCGTGAGTGCCCTTTTTCTATTCATACTTGTACATTCCTTGTATACATGTATGGGGACACCCTTTTATGCCGTTCATATATGTATATCTCTTGTACTCTCACATTTGCGCATATCTGTGATGTATTATTATTGTAATATTCATCACCTCTGGTGATAACTCTGTGATTGTATATATATATGTTTGGAATGTATAATGCACCATTTGCTTCCGTACTCTGATTCTTGTCTGTACTGATGCTTAGCGTATATACGGGAAGGTAATTCGGACTTACGTATATACGTTGCAGTGACGTCCCCGTATCGCCGGGATCGGGGCGTTACATCTATTCTTTCTTATCCTTATCCCTCGCAACCCAGCACCGCCCAGTCAATTGCGACGGTCGCCACTGCCTGGGCCACACCACCACTTCCATCTCTCTCCTCCTTTTCTTCCTCTCTCTATCTCTTTTTCTTTCTCTCTCATCTCCCTCTCTTTCTTTCTTGTTTCCACTCTCCCCTTGTTATCGGCTAACCTGCCACCAGGCCTGTAGCTGCTGCGGTGTCTCACCTTGACCCGTCGCTACCCGGACTGCCATAGCAACCCCCTCTCCTTTTCCTTCTTCCCCTTTTCCTCCTCTTGTGCTCATTTCTCTGTTGATTTCTCTGTTGAACCATAACATGTTTGCATGCAGATCGGACCTGCATCCAACCCCGCACCCACAACACACTAAGCTTATAATAAAGGTAAATATTATATATATTTACATTTTAAAACCTATAAATTACATATCTAACCAATTTTATTGATTTTAACAATCCGGAGTCAGATTTGGATGATTCTCAAGCCATTACAATCATAGAAAAGATAGCTACATTTCTGTGACTATGGTGAGTGTTTTTATTTTATAAGTAATATTTCAATATGATGAATAAAATTAATTTATTGATTTATTTAATAAATGGTAAATATCATGCAAATCACTGTAATTAAAATATGTGTTAATGTTTTTTAAACACATTCAATAAAATAATATTTTATTGTTATTCTTGATTTAAGATAAAATATAGATGAATTATCTATATATATTTAGTGATTATTAAGCTGTAGATTATAGAAATATCAGAATAATGAATTTATAATTTTTAATAAATTTTTGAAGAATTTAAGAATAGATAATTGTATATGATTACATTGTGATATCAATTAGGTTAATGTTATCAAGATCCTTGAAACTAATATTGCTAAATTGATATATGTTTTGATAACGATATCATACTAATACTATCACTGATACCTGAATCATGAGAACAAACACTGCTATACTGAACACATATTTTTATTAAATTGTAAGCACATTTCTGTATGTTTGTTTTATGATACTGGACACAGTTATTTCATATTTATACATGTGCATATTAGGTTGGCAATGAGATACACACATAATATTTTTGATACATGACTCTTGTGTACTCATTCATGTTTATATATATGTATGCTCTAAATTGTAAAAATTTTCATACATATATGAGTTGTTGAATCATGTATGTTTATATAAGTTCGTGCATGTTTTCATGCATGTCTTTAGCACAATTGGTTTCATGATAAGCATGATTTTTCTTCAATATAGATATTGGTATTTTTTTAACAAGCTTATATAATTAATCTTGTATGATTTGAGTTAGACATTAACACATTTATGTTTCACACATTATTGATGTTTGGATGGATTTTTTATACAAATTTTGATGAAATCATCTCTTGATTATTTAGTTTTGATAAGATTTAATAGCCTATTCTTATTTTTAATGTTTTAAAAAGGGGAAGAAACTTTTTTAAATGGATTTGTTTAAATTTTTTATTTCAATTTTAATTAAAATTAGTATCTATATTCCAAATTGTTTCATCTTAAATTAAAATTTCAAGTGGTATTTAAAGTCAAAACTTAAAATCAATTTGGCTCCAATTGGTATTTAAATTAAAATTTTGCAAAATTTGTTTTCTTTACGCCTTTGTTGATGAAATGATAAAAAAGAGGAGAGAAATTTAGAGTTTATATATGCATGTTATTTATGTTTTAATGCATATATATTTGATAAAAAGGAGAGTTTATATATATATTTGTTCTCTTATTTATACATATTTGTTTGTGTTTAGAGCTTTATTGAATATCTTTATTTGTTTATATTTATGCATGAGTTAAGAGGGAGCTTTTATAGAGCTCTTCTCTAATTCATGCATATATGACTCTATGAGTTTTGTCATCATCAAAAAGAGAGATTGTTGGTCCAAAGGCTCATCACTCTAGTTTTGACAGTAATAAACTCATATAGTTATAGTACTTATGGTCTTGTGATATTTAAGTGAAAGATTTAATTAAGATCTTAGTAAGTTTATTTAGCTTCAATAAAAAATTCAAAGTTAAGATTTGAAGTTAACAAGTGTTGATTCAAGAATTCAAGCATAAAGATTATATCAGGCATTTAAGAAGGAGTCAATCTCAAAGGGATCAAGATGAAGAAGAAGATTAATATCAAGAAGAAGACTTAAAGTTTGTAAAAGAGTTTGTAAGTTTGTAAAAGAGTTTGTAAGTTTTTAGAAATTTTGTAAAATTTAGATAAGATTTGAGTGCTCAAGATCACACAACGCACAAAAGTTTTTTATATTAGTTTGATAAGTTTAACTGAAAATAAATTTGTAGTTTAAAATTTGATTTTATCAAAGATTGATTTTATGAAAAGAAAATCTCAAAAATAATTTTTATTGGTTTATTTGTGCATTAGAGTTGTCCATACATATTAATGATTCAAAAGAGTTTTAAAAACTTATTTTTGTGTTTTGTACATATTTTAAAAAAACTTATTTTTGTAGAATTTATGAGAATTTATTTTATTTTTAAAAGGATTTCAAAAATAAAAAAATGCACATGTCCATGTACTAGGACAGTCAACAACTGTCTGTTGCTATCGACTGCTGACGCATGGGCATAAAGCTAAGTGCAACTCAGCTGTCGATAATCACCCTACAAAGAGTTCAACAGAGACTAAGTCTGAGCTCAGTCTGAGCTCAGCCAAGGGTAGCTGTCGAAAGTCGACGCAACAAAGATTGTCTTAGTTTATCGACAATTAGACTTAACTGTCGACAGTCCTTATGCAGTTTTTGAAAAATATGATCATGAGCCATACCTGTTGACATGTATGTGTAGCTTTCGATAGCCAAGTAGTCGACTTGCTCTTTTTTCTCCCAATGACTAGTTTCTTCTTTAAATTAGTCCAAATTCATTTCCAATAGTTATTTCATGATTTTAACATGTTTTATAGTTTATAATGGCTGAGTAATGATCTCTAACCTTCTCCTATAAATAGGGGTGATTAGAGAATGTATCACATTAAGATTTTTAATTTTCAAAGGGCTATTATGTTCAGTCTTTGTGTTTTAGTTTTCTTTAGCTTTTAACTTTCAATCATTTTAGTTTTCTCACACAAGTTTGAGCTATAGTTTCTATATCTCTCTTGTATGATCCTTGTTTGTGAGAGAGTTTTTTGTTTGTGGTCATGGAGTTGATCACCAAGTGTTTCAATCATTGTCTAAAGAGTGTTTGGAGGTGGCGGCCTCGATCGAGCTTGCGAGCTCGTGAGCTTGTGTGTTGGTGTTCTTACGGGAACGAGTAAGAAACTTGCAGGTTAAAGAGTTCTTGATGGAGCTTGTAGGTGTTGCGGCACCGAGTAATCTTGTGGGATCATGCATAGTGAAAATTCTTCATTATGGTGAAGGCGTGGACATAGAGCAAGTTGCTCGAACTTTGAAACAATTCTACTTTATTTGGGATTGCTATTCTCTCTCTTTTTTATACTAACTCTTGTTTATATTTGCATATTTATACTTGCTTATCTTTTTATGTTTGATATTGTTTATACTAAAATCAAAAAAGCAATTGTGCACCTCAACTCTTATTTTAAGAGAAATTACGAGGAGAAGTTTAGAGCCTTTCATCAGGTATACGTCTTCAATTCTTTGTTATGAGTTTAACATTTATGTGCTCATATTTGTTTAGATTTGTTCATTTAAGTTTTTATTTCTGTATTAGATTAGTATATCACATATTCACCCCCTCTAGGTGATTTCAATTTATATAATCAATTTTATGAATAGTAAAATTTGATGTTTAATTTTTTCTAACTTAGACAAAAATATCCTAATGATTTATTATTGTTAAAATCATGAAATACTTAAATAGGAGGTGTATAAATATTTCAGTTATAGATTTTTCCTTAACAAATATAATGACTAACATCAATGGATGATATTCTTAACTTGATATAGTTCCAATAATAAATATCTTATTGAATAAAAGATAGTAATGAAATAAGAAAGATAAATATTTTTTCTAGTTTTAAGAAAATTAAAAAATTATTTCATTGCTCGAAATATTTTTCAAAAAAAATTTAAAACCTATAACATGAATCTAATTAAAATTTTTAACCAAGAATCTCGATCAAATTTTGATAATTAAAACAATATTTAAAAATATCAAAATAGATATTTAATTTATCTAAATGTAGTTAGAAGAAAATTATAGTTTGTAAATTTGAAATTGAAGTTTGATTTCAAAAATGTCCAATAGGGCCAAATTCAAAGCTTGATAATTATAAGTTAAAGGGCAATAGCCAAAATAATAATGAGATTAGGAGATAATCTCTTGCTCTCAATTATAATACTAGATTATAAGAAAATCATTCAATTTTAGGTAATGTAGTTTTAATAGATCCCAATTAGCATTGGATTAGGGCAAAGCCACACATGGCTATTAATCATCATGCACGTCGGTAGGATTAATAAGCTCATTTACATAAGCCTAAATTATAAGATTTGCTCATGCAAACATAATGTCACCAGTAGTACAATCATAATCATATGTTTTAGGATTTTCTATCCTTCTCTGTTCCTCATACTAGACTAACTATAAATTATGATATCAATTCTAGCTAATATAACATGATCCGATCATTATTTACATCAAAATCAAATATGAAAGATAGTTAAAACTTGATCCGACTATAATATGTAGTCAAGGTTAATCTTAGACAGATTCAAGTATGTCCAAATTTGATGTGTATACTAGGTTATAACCTAAACAATAATATCATTTTTAAGATTATGGATAATATAGGCTTATGAGATATTTAATAAAGGATTCTAAATTCATTCATAAGTTGATCCTTAGCTTTTAATTGGCCCAGGTTGATTGTTAGGCTTATCAAACCCAAAATTATCCAATTCAACTAGCCAGGTCAGTGAAAATCAGGTGGAAGATTTCTGCTTGATTGAATGTTTCTTAATAATGTAACTACTTTTAAAGATCCTTTCTTAGATACCAATTGAACTAATATTCCAAGAAATTATTTGCCCTTCAATATATTTGTCCTATTGAACTAAAGATACTTAGGAGTCTACGTTAGCCCAGTGGCCCATCACTCTAGTTTTAATGATGATTAACTTATATTGTTATAGTACTAATGATCTTGTGTTTATTAAGTTTTAGATATTTATCAAGATCTTAGTCAGTGTTTAGCTTCAATAAAAGATTTGAAGTCAAGTTTTGAAGTTATCACATGTTGATTCAAGAGCTCGTGCTTCAAAATCGCATCAAGTACTCAAAGGAGAGTCTACCTCATTTAGATCAAGTTTGGATCAAGTCAAAACAGAGATGAAGACTTAGAAGACTTGAGTCCTATTTTGTAAATTTATGATTTTTGTTTTAGGATAAAATGTAAAGGATAAATTAGTTGTGGATTACTCAAGCTCATGCGCGCGCGCGCGCACACAAAAAATTTATATATTATCTTTTATGTTAAATATTTTGTATTTTCAATTTAACCGCTTTAACTTCAAAGAATATGTTTACATAGTTTTTATCTCAATAGAATAAGTTTTATAATTTGCAATATGTGTTGGATTCTATCCATACATATTTGAGCTTCATATGTTTATAGAAACTTATTTCTATACATTTTGGTTTTGATTTTCAAGAATATATCTTTCAGTTTCATGAATAAATTTTATCAAAACAAATTTACATGATTTATATGTGTATTGGATTTCCTCCATATACATTATTGCTTCATATTATTTAGATAACTTATTTGATGAGTTTGAATTATGTGTTTAAGTTTTGTTTTTATCAAAACTTACTTTGGAGCTTATTGTCAAAAACAAGTATATTTCATTTATTATGTGTATTGGATTTTATCCATGCACATCATGCTTCAAATGTGTTTCAATAACTTATTTTTATATTTATATAAGTTTATAGAAAAATCGAATTTTCATTTCAAAGTTTAAGTTTTGAAAAATGTCGGTTTTTGTTTAGGCATTAATTCTATGCTCAAAAATAGTTCACTTGTTTGTATTATGTGTTGATTTTTGATCCAACCAATTGCTTCTCTATTTTTCCTTAACACCGCAAGAAGATCCTCTTCTTGTTGTTCCATAAGATGGGACGCAATTATCACAGGGAATGCTTCCTTTTCACCCAAGTACTGGTACTTGAGATGACTAGGAAGAACCTTAAGCTCAGAAGAGGGAACCTGATTTATCAATGATTGTTCCTTGTGTAAGGGAAGGATAGGGGTGGCATTTGTTGCCCACTCCACTGTGGATTCGATGATTTGATCAAGGTTGAAGTCCTCAGACTCCAATTCAAATTCTCTATCAGACTCATATTCAATCTCCATGTCATGTTCACTTGTTAATCCTTCGATTAAGTTCACTTCAAACGACTCATTATCCAAATCTCGAGGTTGTTTTTCCCGTGGAAAACATTTACCTCTTTCGTCATATCTCCAAAAGTCAGACGCATCGATCCATTCCTGCAGTTGATGATTGCATTTGCGGTAGCTAGGAAGGGTCGTCCTAGAATGACAGGGGTCTGAGCTTTGGGATTGTGTATGGATTACGTCTCCAGAACAATGAAATCTATGGGGTAAATGAATTCCCCGACCCGTATGAGAATATCTGTAATCTCCCCCTTGGGAATCTTTACAAATCGATCAGCCAGTTGTATAGTAACTCTGGTTGGACGGAGATCGCCCAACCCGAGTTGCTGATACACAGGGAAAGGAAGAAGATTGATGCTGGCTCCTAGATCAAGTAACGCCCTATTTATCGTAGTCTGTCTTATAATATAGGAAATGGTTGGACTCCCTGGGTCTTTATATTTCACAGGAATGGGCATAGTTAGTTACTCACTTATGTTTGAAGCAAGGAAGACCTTCTTTGGGACATTCGCTTCCTTTTCTTGGTGCACATATATTTTAAGAACTTGGCATATGAGGGGACTTGTTGTATGGCATCAAGAAGGGGCACATTGATCTGGACCTGATTAAACATTTCCCTAATCTTATCCATTTGAGCGTTAGTCTTTTGGTTTGCTAGCCTATTAGGGAATGGTACAATAGGCTTGTATGGTTGCTTATCTGTTTTGTCTTTGTTATTGGACTTGGAGGTTGACGGTTGTGAACTTGAAGATGGATCATTGGTGGTACAAGAACAGGAGGTGTTGACGCTGATTTATTAGGAGCAGGATGACTAAAAACCTGATTGTCTATCTGCTTTCCAGATCTAAAAAAATGAACAGTATTGCATTGACTTGGACCTATATCTTCAGCTTCATGAATAGGGAAGGGGTTCTTAGGATTGGGCAATGGCTGACTTGGTAGTGTTCCCTTTTGTCTTTCATTTAATGAGTTAGCCAGTTGACCTATCTGAACCTCAAACCTATTGATAGCCTGGTGGTGGGTGTTCATCATTGAGACCTGGGTTTTGAATAAGGTTTCAATCATTCTTTCCAAATCTAACAATTTTTTATCTGGATGGTTCTGTGTTTGTTGTTGCTGATATGTGGGCTAGAAGTTATGTTGGAAGTTTGATTGAAAATTTGATGGACTCTGGTGGAAACTGGGTTGATGAGACTGAGCAGGATATTGGTGTGAAAATGGTTGCCCTGGTTGCTCATGACCAGACTGACTCCATGAGAAATTTGGATGGTTCCTCCATCCCGGGTTGTATGTTTTGGAGTACGGATTGTAGTTGGGTCTGGTGTATGCTGTATTCATATTCTCAAGGTACATTTGAACTTGGTAGACAGGGCACTCCTCAAACAGGTGGTTAAAAGCATGGCAATATGTACAATCCGGATTGATCACAGGTGGTGGGTTGACCTGATTCACAGAAGTCGGTTCCCTAGCCTCGAGCAGTTCTAGCCTTTTCGTCAATTGTGTTATCTTTGCCTCGGCAACTATAGAGGGTTCAATCGAATGCATACCAGTTCTGAAAGTAGTGGGATTGGTTTTCTCAGGGAAAGACTCCCACTGAATGGTTTTTTCCGCTAAAGCTTCAAAGAGGTCCCAACCCTAGTTCTCATCTTTCTTTAAAAATTCCCCTTGACACATAGTCTCAAGGAGTGTCTTAGTTTGGTAATCTAGTCCGTCATAGAGAATTTGGCACTGCCGCCACTTCTCTATGCCGTGATGAGGACATTGGGTTAGTAAATCCTTAAACCATTCAAAATACTTCCAAAATAGTTCACTTGTTTCTTGCTTAAACTGCATTATGTTTTTTCTGATGAGGGTCGTTTTATGAATGGGATAGAACTTCTTAAGAAAGACTTTGCAAAATCATCCCATGACGAGATAGAACTGGCAGGCAGATTATATAGCCACTTCTTGACTATGTCCTTAAACGCTAATGAACATTAATCTAACAGCATCTTCCCCCAGTTGGAGAATTCTCATCATCAAACACACTTCTTCAAACTCACGATTGAAGAAATATGCGTCCTCGAATTCTAGGCCATGAAACCTAGGGAGTGTATTTATGAATTGCGGTTTAAGCTCAAAATTGTTTCCATTTGCCTCGGGTAAAAGAATGCATAAAGGAAGTGAAGTGCGAATAGAGTAGAACTTGTCTTGGAGATAAGTATTGTTAGCCATGATTGGGATTGTGTCAGGAAGTGGTGTTTGTGCAAGTGTAGAAGTCCTAACAAGTCTTGCTGAAATTGGATCCCGATACCACTCTTGTATGCACAATCACAGACAACGTTCACCAAACAATCAAGCGAAAAAGAAAATAACAAACAAGAAAAAAGAAAAATAATCACAAGCTATCTAGGATCCCTGGACCTAGATGACTCCTAACTGTTAGATGAACCGAAGAAGGTTATTGCTTGAGTCAGACCATAGCTAATCAGTCAGGTAGGGGCAAAATACGGTGGGACGTATCTGTGCGTAAGCAACGGGTCTTAATTACGTCAAATCACGGTATCTTTGAGGCTTAACCTCTTATTCCCCAAACTTAGACACTGATTTGATTGGAGTATGAATCAAAAACAATTTCCAACCTCAGCTGATCTCTTATCGAGTCCAGATGTCCCTAGAGGCCAATATCTATCAATTTTTATTAAAAGCTTGGGATTGTGAGTGCTTGGAATATGATTTTTGGGCCAAGGAAGGGTGATTAAATCCCCATCTTATCTTGTTATTGGGGTGGTGCCCTTAAGATCAATTTGTGCAAGTGTACAGTATATGCAAATAAGATTCACTCAAAGCGATATAAAATCAACCAAGAGATGAGTCCTATTCTAAATGCAATGTGAACGTACCTTGCTCCAGCACTCTTCAACAGTAAAGTAAATGAATTGAAAAGACACGTGCCTAAAATGCAAATGTCTAATCAATTTTTAAACTTTTCAACAAATGTTTTATTATTGGTTTATTAGCAGGCTCCTGGTGATGGCATACAGAAAATAAAGTTGCAGCAAGCTATACTTTTGCAAAGCAAGTAGCCCTGCATAAAACCAGTCTGTAGTGAACTCTTCTTTGCCGCGGATCCGCGGCCAAAGCCGAGAAAACGCGGCAATTCAGAGGGTACTTTGTCTTTACTTTCTAGAGCAGAGGCCCAAGACCACTTATATGTTACTGTAAGTCTTCTTTTCCTGTTTTCTTAATCTATAACTTGCAACAGAGAAGAAAAAATTTGTTTTAGTTCCAAAACTCAATAAAAACCGTTACCCTCTCCGACAACGGCGCCAAAAATTTGTTCGAAGGGAGCAATTGTATTGAGAGAGGGTTTAGAGTAAACCGTTGACGTCCGTGTACTGATGATCAAAAATCCGAATGTATATGAAGGTTTACTTTACTCCTTCGAATCACCGTTCGTAGCACAAGCTATAACGAGTCGTATCGGCAGGGAGGGTTAGCGATAGAAGCGTTCAAGGTTTTTATGTTGAGATTTTCAAGAAGAAAAATGAAAGTTCTTCTTTGTTTAAAGAATGAAAAATAAAATGAAGTGAAAAATCTTTGTAGGTTTTTGTAAAGAAAAAGGAAAACGGAATAAAAGACGGAATGAAAAACGGTGATGTTTAAAAAGAGAATGTTTTAGAAAAGGGTTTAGAAATACGATAGAGAGAAAGTCATGACTAACTAACATTCTACACTACTAACTTACTACTCTCGTTGGGTGATGCATGCCTCATATTGATTCATCGGCAATAGTATATCTTGCTTTGTCAAGTTGATGTGTTGTCCCATGTCGAGGTTGTGTTCTCATCTAGGCTTGGCTAGGTGGCCTCCTTGGATCATCGGCTCCCTAAATAGATTTTCAATAATGGAACATGGGTAGTCACATTTAGGTATGCTAAACAAGAATGCAAGATTCATTAGTCCATCAAAGTTATAATCAAGCTAGCATGAAATAAGAACTTGTATAATAGTTGTTAGTACAATGAAGTGATCCATCTTCATGTTCCATCAAGGCACTTGTTCAAGAGACAAAACTCTAAGTGAGGCACACATAAATCATATGGAGGGGATACAAAGCATTTACTAAGAATTGAACATAACTCATCTTCATTAGGGATGAAAAGAACTTGTAAATTGCAAGACTAGAAATAGAACATCCAATGATTCATATGAGTTAGCAATCACCCAAGAGTTAGTAGTTAGTAGTGTTAGAAGTTAGTTAGTCATGTTAATGAGTTAGCTAGCCATGGAAAGAAAGAACAAGTAAAAATACATTGTAGAAAGTAAATGGAAGAAAGTAAGAACTTGAAGGAAAATGCAATAGAACAAGAAAAAGACTTGAGGAAGAAAAGATTGATCCCTTGTATTGAGTTGTCACCATCTTCAATTACAAAGATTTCTCACCCTCACTCTCTCTTTTCTGGATCTAGAAGGAGAAAATGAAAATAACACAAGAGACTAAAGAAACATAGAGAAACCCTAACAATTTCCCTAAACAAGAATGCTATTCTCTCCTCCCCGATTACAGAGGCCCTAGGGGTCTATTTATAGCCTTCAGGAGAAGAGGTCATCCCACCACAGCCGTTAGATCAAACGCTTGATCAATGGCCAAAGGATTGCAGCGGATCAGCGGCCAGAGCCGCGTTTCCGCGGCAGAATCTTGGCCGTTATGCCAACGAATTCTCTGCCATTCTGTTATGCCTCATATACCCAGCTGGATCTTCTAAAAAGTAGAGAATATGCTTTGGATCAGTCTAGATTTGGGCTTCCTTATTGTGGGCTTCTAAATTCCTCTTTAATTCCTTTAAAAATCACAAAAATTGGGCCTTCTTCTCCATTTAATATTGGACCTAAAAAATAAGAGAGAAAAGCAATAAAAATCCCATTTTTATTAACATAAAGTATAGTATGGTGGTATAAAATGATGCATAAATGAACTCCAATCAGTCGCCTTCAGCCTCAAAGATATTCTTGGGTTCAATGTGTGTAATGAAAGCACAGTGTACATAAATATCATGAAGTTTGGATTTAGTAATTACTCCATTTGATACATTACCTATGATGAGATCTTTGGGATGACTTGTAGCATATCTCCAATTCTTTGAAAGTGGTTGAGTTGGTTGGACTTCTTGCACTTTTTGAATTTCACCATTTGGAACTTCTCTTGGCTTTTTTCCTTATTCGGTAAGTTCTTCATTGACATCTTCTCCATTTCTTTCACCTAAGGAATCAATTTGATAATGTACAATATTATTCACAAGAGGGTTAGATTACTCAAACTTGACATGCATAGATTTCTCAATAGTCAAATTTGATCTACTGAAGACTCTAAAAGCTTTTCTAGTATTGAAATAACATACAAAAATTGCTTCATAGATTTAGCATCAAACTTTCCTAAATTATCCTTAGTATTTAAAACAAATATTTACACCCAAAAACTTTAAAATATGAAATATTTAGTTTTCTCAAATAAATCTCAAATGGGGTTTTGTTCATTTTTTGCGAAAATGAACTCTGTTTATAATGTAATATGATGTGTGTATGGCATCGACCCATAATATTGAGAGTCTGTATTTACTATTCATAGTCCTAGCCATCTCTTAAAAATTTCTATTCTTCCTTTCGATGACTTTATTTTATTGTGAAATTTTAGGACATGAAAGCTCATACTTAATTATATTTTCTTCGTAATAAGTAATAAAGGATTGGCTGACAAACTCACCACCTCTATCACTTCAAGTAATCAAAATCAAGAAAAAATTCAACTCTTTTTCAAAAAAATATTGAAATACGAGAAAGCTTCATCCTTGTGTTCCAAAAAAACCCAATTAAATCTTGAAAAATCGTCAACAAGAACGAAAACAAAATGATTTTCACTTGGATTCTTGGTTTTGGTCGGACCAAACAAATTTATGTGTATTAATTCTAATGGACATGATGTCATGATATCCTTAATGGATTTGAAAAAGGACCTATTTTATTTTTCAAGTTGACACGCATCACAAATGCGATCCTTTTTATATTTCAACTTAGATAGCCTTCACTGCCTCCTTAGAACCAATACTTTATAGGTGATCAAAAGAAACATAACCTAACAATCTATGTCATAACCATGAATCTTCATTAACTACGGATAAACAAGTAACATTAAAATCTAAGTTCATCATATCAATAATGTAAACATTATTTTCATGAAAACCGAAAAGCACACAAGGATTATTTTTTATCAACTACATCACAAGTAGAATCATCAAAAATAACCCTTAAGTTTTTGTCACACAATTGACTAATACTTAATAGATTATGTTTGAGATCATTTATTAAAGTAATATTTCATATAAAAGAGATATACCAATTTTGATGTTACCTATACTAATTATTTTGCTCTTGAAATCATCTCTTAAGGTGACGGTGTCACCTACACTAGACCTTGATAGTGTTGCAATGATGTTGATATCCCATATCATATGTCATGAGCATCCACTATAGAGGTACTATGGCTCTCTATATCTTGAGAGTTTGGTGCGTAGCTATATTATTCAAAATAGGAGTTGATTTTGGTCCTCAAATATTTTTGAGTCCTATGATGTTAGTCTTGTGAGCCAACATGATTATTTACAATATTTAATCTGTCATAACAAAATTTGGCTAACTGACCTTTTCGGCCGCATTATGTACATGAGTACACTTTGGCATAAATGAAAGCATGGTGTGTGTTGTGAGCATGAGCATGTTGTTCGTGTGAAATGATGTGTATGTGAAACATGTGGTGGTGGCTTTTTAAATATGTCTCTTTGAAAACATGAATTCTAATCTAGCTTTATCAAAGTCACATTTTTTTAAAACATTGCTCAAAACATTAATTTTTTTCATTAAAGAAATCTCATTTTCAACAATGTTAGGAAACTTAGTTTTGCAAGAAACTTTATAAGCATCAAAATACTTTCTAGTGTTTTCAAGATAAAGAGATAAATTTTCGGATAAATTTTCTTTTTCTTTTGAAACCAAACTTAATTGATTTTGTAAAACCTTAATTTTTCTTTAATTTCAATTTTTTTTAAGAATATCATAATTATTTGAAAGTTGTTCAAAAGCTTCTCCTAATTCATCTATAGACAAATCAGAATCATCTAAAGTAGTCTCCGAAAATAACTTGGCTGTGTTGTTGTCATTTGCCATGAAACACATATTCATCATGTCAACATCTTCCTTGAATTCACTATCAGATTCCCATGTTGCCTTCAATGTTTTCTTCTTGTAAGGCTTCTTTAAAGTGGATTGCTTGCTTTTCATTTATAGGCAATCGGCAATGAGGTCGCCCGGCCTCTTACAATTATAGCAAGGCTTTATATCATTTGCTCTTATTTTTTCCTTTCCTTGCCATTTTCCTTTTCTATTGTTGAACCTACTTTTCTTGTCGTACAACCTCCTGAAGTTCTTCTCAATGAGTGAAAGTTCTTTATCATCTTCTTACTCATTTTCTTCATCATAGTTAGAAAAGGTAGAGGTAGCATTGAATGTAAGATTTTCTTCTTTTGTGAAGCCTTTTCTTCTTTTGCATTTCTCTCTATTTCATGAGTCTTCAAGTTACCAATAAGACACATGAACTCCAATACCTCTTTATCATCGAGATTCTTTAAAGTAATGTGTTGGCCCAAAGGCCATTAGCCCAATATTTTGATGATAACAAACCATATTTAGTTATGTGTTTAACAATCTTGTTAAAAGAATTTCAGGTTTAAAACAAGTTGATTTGACGGCTCCACATCAAGACTCACAATTTTGGACGCCGCTAAAGATTTGCATTCCCAAGCCTAGCACGGTAGAAAAGCTTCGGGATCAAAACATTGAAGAAAAGATCAAGATTTGTAATTTATTTTTATTTTTAGATATTTTGTCAAAACCTAGATGATAGAGGTAGAATATTTAGGATTGTCACTCACACACACTTAGTATTGCTTCATGGCTTCAAAATAATTTTTAGAACAAAATTTTTATAACTTAGTTTTGGAAAAACTATGTTTTGGGAAAATCTGTTTTTAGAAAAACCCCTTTTCCATTTATCAAAAGGATTTTCATCAAATAATGTTCTAACATGTTTGGGTGTTGATCTATGATCACACTCTGTATTTATAAAGTCATAGAACCTTATTTTATAGATCCTTGATCAAAAACGTTTTCTACCAAAAATTCCCTTTGGCAGTCTCTGGAAAACAGACCTGACAGAGTCCGGTCGACCGACGTGCACGGCTGTGCATGTGTGCACGTCGGCCGACCGCCCGGACGACCGGAATCAATGTCAGTGCTCTCTGTTTATTTCGGTCGTCCGGATCGGCCGACCGTAAGAGAGTTCCACTCTCAGGCAGAGCTGCGGTCGACCCGGCGGTCGACCGTCTTCCCCAACGGTCAGATTTATGACCGTGGCGGTCGGCCGTCCCGGTCGACGGGTAGTTGTCAGAAAGTCTGACAGACTCCAACAGCTCTATTTTCTGACAGATTTCTTGTTGGGATCTCACCCCAACAAATCCTTTAAGCTGTGTAGTTGGTTTTTCATCCACTATAAATAGTGGGTCATTTCAACATGATAAGATACAAGATTTATATGATTTGACAAGAGTTTTTAAGCAAGAAAATATTTCCAAGCTAAATCCTTAGTTTTCTTTTAGAAAAGATTTTCTCTCCAAAGCCAGAATTCCCTACACCTTTTGAAGCAATCCTCTACTTCTCTCTAGTCTTTTGCACTACACAATCCCAAATATTCATCTTCTTCATTTTGGTTATAGGATTGTGCAAGTGAGCTTTTTGATCAAGTGTGATCAAGTTTTTCTTCAATTGAGAAGTTGTAGAGGCATCGGCCTCAATCGAGCGGGTGTGCTTCATAGTGTTGTAGCGACACCGAGAGATAGGGCAAGTGTGTCCTTGTATTGGAGATCCAGTGGGATCAACAATAGTGGAAATCCTTCAAGTGTGAAGGCGGGGACGTAGAGCGTGGCTCGAACCTCGGAAACATATCCTCGTGTTTGCGTTTGCTCAAATTCTCTAAACTCAATCTCTTTATTACTTGCCTTATTTATTGCTTTTACTTGCAAGTGTTTTTAATTTGAGCTTATTGTTTTAAGTAGATTTTAATTCCGCATTATTGTCATATTTCATATAGCCATCACCTATTCACCCCCCTCTAGGTGATTTCAATTGGTATCAGAGCCTAACCCTACTATTTGGTTTAACCACCTTAGGGAGATCCTTGTATTTGGCTATATCATTTTGTTGCATTCTTCATTTGTTGTGCATCATATTCACTATCCATGGCTTCAATTGATTTTTCTAGCATCAAGTCCCCACCCAAATTTGATGGCTTGAACTTCCCTATTTGGAAGGTCAAGATGAACCTTTTCCTTAAGTCCCTAGGAGTTAGGGTTGCTAGGGCCATAACCAAAGAATTTATAAAACCTCTCACCGATGAGAGATCATGGTCCGAGGACACCACCAAGGACTATGAGGCCAATGCTAGGGCTCAATATGCATTAACCCAAGCCCTTAATGAAGATGACCTCTCACGCATCATAAATTGTAAATCCGCATATGAAGTGTGGAATGTTTTAATTGTGACTCATGAGGGAACGTTACAAGTCAAGAGATCCAAAATTGACTTGCTTCGTTCTCAATATGAGAACTTTTACATGCTTGAGAATGAGAGCATTGATGACATGCTCACTCGTTTCACCAAAATAACAAATGATTTATCTTCTTTAAGTGATGCGATTGATAATGACCAAAAGATAAGGAAGGTCATTAGAGCTCTTCCCAAAGCTTGGGAAGTCAAGGCAACCACCCTCAAAGAGCTCAACGATCGGGAGGAGATGGACTTCTCCGGCTTCATCAGAAATCTCAAGACCCATGAGATGGAGATGAAAGTTAGAGAAGAAAGGGAGGCGCCGAAAAAGAAAGCCCTCGCTTTCAAAGCTACTCCAACCAACCATGACGAGGAAGACTCATCGGAAGACTACGATGAGGACTTTGCCATGCTCATCCGGAAGGTGGGCAAAATGTTCTACAAGAAAGGGAGGCAAAGCAACTCCGAAGAGGGAAACCTCAAGGAAGATTCGAAAGGAAAAAAGAGAGGAGCCGGTCCTTGCTTTCATTGCAAGAAGATCGGACACCTTATTGCCGATTGCCCCACTCTCCAAGCTACCACCCCAAGAACGGCCCAAAGAAGAAGGCAATGGTGGCCACATGGGATGATACGGAGTCGGAATCCGAGGAGGAGAACGACGCCACACACATGTGCTTCATGGCACATGGAGAAGATTCTTCTAAGGTAACTCTTGAAAACTCCATAGAAGATGATGAATTGACTATGGATGAACTAGCTCAATTTTTTGAAGAATTACAACATAGGTATGAGATTTCACAATCTCAAAATAAAAAATTGAAAAAGGAAAATAATTTATTAAAAAATAAATATGATATTATTGAAAAAGAGAAAAATGATTTATCTAATGCTTTTAAGAAAATAAAGATTGATTTGGGAAATTATAAATTAGCTTGTAAAGGGAAAACCTCAAATTTATCCTGCAATAAAAATGATTTTGTTGAAATTCAAAAACGGGTTGATGTTTAAATTCAACTCTTAAAAAATGTGCATTTGACTTAAATAAATTTGCATCTAGGTTTCCCAAAGGAGTAACCCAAGGGAAACACACTCATCATGCACGAAAACATGCAGACACTCACAAGCATGCTCACATGTATGGTAGTGGTAGGATTTATGTTTGCACGCATTGTAGCCGCAAAGGCCATTTAGAAAAATTTTGTTTTATTAAACATAACATGAATAATAAACATGTTTGGGTTCGCCCCGGTACTAATCCTAAAGGACCCAAAAAGATTGTAACACCCCGTTCCCGGAATACGTACTTAGTTGCGTATTCGTATTTTCTGATCGTATTTTTGATTTACTTCCTGTATTTGTTTTGTATTATGAATTGTTCGCATGATCGTTTTGCCTTGGATCTGGATTCGTGACTCGGAGTCAGCCCTAGTCTGAACCGGGAACCCGATCCTAGTAAATTTCTCGATTTGATCTTTTTGTTATTCCGATTTGACCGATTTTAGTTTTAAACATCGTTTTTTAATATTTTAGATTTTCTATGATTTTCTGAGATTTTTCTGAATTAAGTTGAAATTCTTCAAAACCGGTATCGACCGATACCACTGATCGATTCTCAGATTTTTAATTTACAAACGGAGTTGAATTTCAAGAAAACGGCTTTCCAATAACTTCTTAAAATCACATTTTCTATCTAAATACTTTTTTTAAGAATTTTCTAAATTTATCAAAATTTCACTGGATTAGGTGTCGGCCAGTATCACTGGTTGATTCCAGAAATTTTAATTTACAATTGGAATCAAATTTCTAGATTCCGCTTTCATATTACTTCTTAGAATTATATTTTCTTCTTTCAGACATTTTCTGGGATTTTTCAGATTTTATCAAAATCTGGCCGACCTGGTGTAGACCGGTATTGACCATTGACTTCAGGATTTTTATTTTGAAAATGAGATTGAATTCCTGAAAACCGATTTCACCAAAAATCTTTTATAATATTTATTATTTTTGAGAATTTTTGGGAAGCTTTTCAAGTTACTTTATTTTTGGGACTTTTCCAGAGTTTTTGGTGTTTTCCCAGATACCGGAATAGTGTCCAGATATTTTCCCACTTTTTCTCTCTCCTTACCAAACGCGAGCTTCACTCCTGGGATTTTGCATTTAATGTGGAGATCCTCTCCATGCTGCATTTAATGCACTGCCAATCAATCCCAATCAAGTCATCATGACTTTTGTCCTTTCATTGAAACGCAGCCTTTTGCATCCTCCCCGGACGCGGCTTTAAATTCCGCGTTTGGCTCATTTGGCCTAAACGCATGTCTAAGGGCTGCGTTTTGGAGAGGGAAACGCAAGTCCTTCTTGTGTGTCCTTTGATTTGAAAGTGCAACATTATTATAATTTTTTCCTTTACCTTTATATATACCCCACTTTCCTTCTCTCTCTTACATTCATTTATTCTTCTCCTCCTCCCTTGTTTCCAGCAAGCTTGCTGAGAACGAAGATGGCAGCCCTTACTCCCATGGCCACCCTTTTCTCCATCATTTCTCCACCATTTTCACCCCAACTTCCACCATACTTCTCCCCTCCACCTACTTCACCATTCCAACAACAACAATAACCAAAACACTACCTTCTTCAACCCCTTTCCACCAAGAGACATCAAAGAACCCATCTTCTCCACCAAAACTTCACCACCATCTCCACCACCACCTGCACCACCGTAGCCTCCACCAAGCATACCATCTTCACCTCCTCGGCGAGCTCTTTCATTCAAGCCAACTCGTCGCTCCCCGTAACACCGTTTGCAAAATCCCATTTTGGCAACTTGAACTAGACTTGCACCTTCAACCTCTCTCCTTCTCTTTGATGGTCGGCCACCTCCTTTGGATTGGGGGCTGTGCTCTCCATCATCGGCGAGTGATTTCCCTCGTCAAAGACTTGGATAACTTGTTTTATACTTGAATTCATATATCAAATGACCAGCAACCACAAAAGCTAACTCTGTTCTCTGTTGCACTTTATTAGTCGGCTTGAACCATCTCCAAGTCGACTAACCCCTTTGAAACGCAGCCTTATTTCTTGGGACGCGACTCTGTTAGTCGACTACATGTTTCCCTTAGTCGACTAACCTCCTTCTGAAGACGCGCCCTTCCTGAAAACGCAACCTTGCTAGTCGACTTGGCATTTGCCCCTAGTCGACTAACTTTCTTCCTGAAGCGCAGCTCTCCCATAACGCAGTCCTATTAGTCGACTTGTCCCTTATCTATAGTCGACTAACTCTTTCATTAGTCGACTACTATATCTCCCTAGTCGACTAATCTTGACTGTTGCCGTGGTTAAAACACTTCTTTCTATATGGACCATATCCTCGGGACTTGCATCATATATTGTTATTACAAGACTTGTCACTTAACGAATATCACCTTCCCTTCTCTCTGTTTGTTTCCTAACGTGGATCCCATGCCCGCGTCTGTATTCTATTCATTTTGTCGTGACGCAGAGTTTATACTCGCGTCCGCGTTCTCCCCGCGTCCTGATTTGAACACGGGTCTCGAACCCCGCGTTTGTGGTACCTTCGCGACGCGACTCCCGCGTTTGTGATACCCGCGCCGGCTATTCCTGTGACGCAACTCCCGCATCTCACTCTCAAAAACTCGCGTCCCTCTGTATACCCTCTCTCTAGCTATCTCTCTCCCTGTACATTCACTTTCTCTCTCCATGGATTTCTCTCTCTAGCTCTTACTTTCTCTCTCCTCTCTCTCATTCTCTCTCTCTCTCTTGAATTTCTCCTCTCTACCTATCACTCTCTTTAAGCGTTTACGCGTTGATTTTCTGGATTCCGGAGATCGAGGATTTCACTATATTTTTCTGAAGAGTTAGGCGAGTGTTCTCGCTTCCTTTGGACTTTCCTATTTTCATCGGTCGACTTGTATTCTTCATGATTTATGCTGTTTGGAACTAACACCTTCTTTGATTGTGTTCAACTATTATTCTGTTACTTAACAAACTTGATATGCTTTTGCTTGATACTTACCATCTACATGCTAATGCCTGTCACCTGTTTATACTACTTGTCATTTTCATGCTACTATTTAACACATGTATATCACCTGGCAACTGATTTGTTACCATCTAGCACCTGACATGCTACTACTTGGCAAGACCCCTTGTTATGTCGTGACTTGCCACCGGACTAATATCAATCTCTTGACATGATTGGTCACCTGGCAAATATCATCCTCCTGTCATGCCATCACTTAACACCCGGCATGATATACTTGACTCTCATGATTATCACGATAACGGGAATGATGACCTGACATCTTGATAGTACAAACTGTACTCCTGATACACATGCGATACCTTATAGTACGAACCAGTACTCCTGATATACCTGTATTCATGACATTCCTGACTTGTTCTTGCTCATTCCCGGAATCTGATAATCATCTAATAAATCATAAAAGGAACAACTTGCATCGGGTCGGGGGAAACATGCGGCTATCAACATGTGTTCATGTTTACAGTGGTATTAGGCATGTTGTGCAACTAAAACTTCGGTCTGACCTGTGGGCCTCCAGGCGACCGAGGAGAGTGCTGGCTCCCTCCTTCCTGGTACCATCATGATAAGGGCATACATAAGTCCCTCCTGTTAGCCTTGCGGCTGGTTCCGTCCACCAAGCAACGGAACAATCATGGGCCGTGGTCCCGGGTATGTACGGGACCCACTGTAAACATAGTTCGTTGATACCCCCGCTGATTTCCAATAACAACCTTGCTTTACTCGGATATGGATCTATGTGTGCTGGGACGCTAGTTCACATAGCTAGATATCAGGGTAAGACGAGTAATAATAAGTATCAAGATAATAACCGGCTCTTTAAGTTGTAAGTAGAGGTATGTGGAATGGGACGCATACTAAAGCCTGCAACTTAAACGGCTATGAATCTGTGATATGCCTTACCATATTTGCTTGTCCTGGATTTTACTTCGGATATTCGGCTTTAAGAGTATTATAGTATTAACTGCTCATGCTCTGCTTTATCCCTTGTATCCATCTGCCTCCTGTTCATTTTCTTATCATGCCCTGAGTACAGTCGGGTTGTATGTGCTTAGATTATGGTGACATGAGATAAGGGTATATAGATGAGGGTTTCCTTGTTTGGATTATTCTTTCGAAGTACTAATCTCATGGAGCCGTGACCCGAAACCATACAATCAGATTTGCTCATCCTCGATTTTATCGCTATACATGTACTTACCCTTGCTCGCCACCTGGCTTTTGCATCACCACTCGCCTGGGGAGTTTCATCTGACTCCCCTGGATCCTCATGTCCAAGTCATGGAGCTTGGAGCGTGTGGATTCTCCCAGTTGTTGATCAGAGTGGCGCAGCGGTAGCGTGGATCTCCAACAGACCGTTCAGAGCTCTATTCTTCCAGGCCCCCTTGTTCGGCTCTAGAGTTTTCCTGTTATGACTCTGAGCCTGTCTTTGTACTATTCATACTTGTATATCTCCTTCAGTGATGTAATATTCATGTAATATTGGATTACTTCTGGTGATAACTTTGTAACTGTACTCATGTGTTGGAATGTATAATGCACCACTTGCTTCCGTACTCTGATTCTTGCCTGTACTGATGCTTAGCGTATATATGTGAGGGTATTTCTGACCTGCGTATATACGTTGCAGTAACGTCTCCGTACCCGCAGGATCGGGGGGCGTTACAGGGTGGTATCAGAGCCTAGGCTCTCACATCCTCAGTACAACCAGTCGGCAAATTAATGGTAAAGAAATTTGCAACTGGAGTGCATGAGTCTTGGTTATACAATCCAACTATAAGTACAAAGTTATCCATTCTCTCTTGATAATCTTATCCTTGAATTCTGAAGTTCTCCCATCCTTTCATGCTTCAGTTTCTTGTTATTCTTGGACCAACTCGGACATGAAAAGATGGGGAAATCATAACGGTTCTGGTTCTTCCTAGGGTAACCCTAACGGAGAAAATCTTGATTTGAGACTATTTCTGCAAGATATGATGAGACACGATCAAGTACAGATGAAGGTCCCGCACCAAGGATCATTGGTTGCACTCCGGGAACAGAAGCCAGGCGACATGTTGGATTTCAGGAAATTACAGCCGGCAATCTTTTCAAGCATGGAGAAGCCCTGGATGCATAGCAGTGGTCAGTAAACCTGATGGATCTTCTAAGTCAACTGGGTCCCTGATGAGAACTAGGTGAAAATGATCAAGATTCAGTTAGAAGATGTAGCCTGGATGTAGTAGTTGGCGGAAGCAGCGAGACTGGGAAAGCCCAACACTTGGGACTAGTTCTCGAAGGATTTCTATAGGAAGATTCTTCTCTGTAATAGCCCAGGAAGAAATGAAAGAATGATTTATCAAATTGCGGTAGGGAGATTGGATTGTAAATAAGTACACTGCAAAATTCCTAAGACATAGTCGGTTAGTGTTTTACCTGGTGGCCGACAAGGAAAACCGATCAAGCAATATCTTAGTGAGGAATGAAGATGAGGATCAAGATGTCTCTTATTCCCAAGCAGCCTAAGGAGTATTCTTAAGTTCTTTTGTCATCATCCGGGAAGTGGAATGGACCCAGAGAAGGAAGATTAGGGTGAGTTGCAGATGAAGTTGGTGAAGAGACCCTCTTAATTGATGGAAGTTGAAGGCTCAGACAGGCCTCTTGATGCCCTACTAGCTAAGCCATCCCTCCAACCCTGCCCTCAACATATGACCGGTGGATATTGTCTGGAGCCGGGCACCTTTAACATAACCACCAGAAAGATTATGAACTACGACATATACGGGTTCGGGGATTAGTTGAAAAGTGATTGCCTGCTCAAGGAGACAGAGAACATCGCACCGATCAGATCAACTCATCTAGTATCACCGTTGTGAGGGAATCTAGGACCTACTAGCAGAATGACCTTGCTTCATCCCCAGCATCAAGCGTGGAGTCATACACAAAGGAGACCAAGAGCTAGGGCACCTGGTAGAAGGAGGCAAACATATAATCTGACGAAAGAGGAAGTCCGGATGTTCTATATGATGGGGTGAGAACAGGAAGGGATGCTCAATATCTGAAGGGGGAACCCAGTACTGACCGTAACTATTTATCCCCATTTTTTGCATGTCCGGGAGTTGGTAAATTCTCTATATCATATCCTCCTCATTGCACTATCACCATCAATCCTAGTCCGTCCTATCTCTCTCCCTATTTCATGATTCCTATCTCTCCTATTTTTGCTATTCTGATTTTTATAACCTTTATGCCAACTTAAGATATGCGTAGCTAGAGAGGTAATAGCAGGGCAGATGTAGTCACTCTCATTATGTTCTGGCATTCCTCGACTCTGGTATATCACATTGTCTTATACTGGGCAGATCTTCGGCCTCGCATTATATTTTGTATTTATGGATACATCCTAGGAGACCGGTACGTCAAGTGGAGTAGTCATCGCTTATATAATCAGGTAGACTGTATCATTACATTTGAAGTATCAGTATATAATAGTAATTCAGAATCAGGACTTCTGGCAGACAAAGTTATGATATTTTTCATTCCTATTCCTCCAATAGCGGTCATGATTTCTTCAACTATGTTCATGGAACTCGGATATTCTTAGAGCTGATTTACAGTCAGATTATTACTTAGAAGACAACATTCGGGACATGTTTCGGTTATTATAATTTCTTGATCATGTTCTCAGAGCCACGAACTTCTGGTAATCCTTCTTGACTTGGCAGAACCTGGGCTCTGCTAGCCTCGCTAAGCGAGGGTCGTGTTCTAGTCATCCGTGAACCTAACCAGGTGTGAGTTTCGCTGCACCCTGGTGCTTAGCATTTAGTGTTGTGTTACGCGCTGGCTTCGCCGCGTGAGCTTTGCCACATGCGAGCCTCGCAGAGCGTTAGCTTCGCCGCACCCTAATGCTTAACACCTGAGCTGTGTTACGCGATGACCTCATCTAGGCTTGTTTCATTCGTGGCTAGTCCCTTCAGTGTTTAGCACTCTAGCCATTCCTCGGATTTCTTCTGCCCAGCGTGCTTTCATAGACCTGTTGAACAGAGTTTCATCACTATATCTGAGCTATCTCCATGACCCTTGTCAATGATCCATTCCACCAATCTTGCAGGACTCAGATTATCTTCTACATGTTCCACCTGCAGTCGGGTTATCATTCATAAGCCAGTATTCCAAATTCTTCACAGTTATTTAATATTCTTGGCTACGTCTTTCAGAGTTAGCAAAGCCCAGTATGCAGCCCGTCAGTGATTCTACTGCAAAAGGATAACATCTTACCATGCAGGGTTTTATATTATATTATGGACTCCAAACACTAAGGATTTCATCATTTTTGGCTCACAGTCTGATCGAAGTGTTATTGATTATCTTACCAAGCCAGCTCACCTTAAATCATTCAGAATGGGGTAGTCTTTTGAAGTTCTGACAGCGTTCCCTTTTGAGCAGACATCAGATCAGTATGGCACCGTCAGAGGATGTATACACGGCAGAAGTGCGGAGATGCCTCAGTCTTGAGTTAGCCGTTCAGTCGATCTGGGAGAACGGCTCATAGTTATTCATATCTTGATTGGCATAATCCTCATTCCTATCTTTTGTGTTCATTTACCCCTTATCGAAATTGCGAGGACGCAATTTTTTATAAGGTGGATGGAGTGTAACACCCCGTTCCCGGAATACGTACTTAGTTGCGTATTCGTATTTTCTGATTGTATTTTTGATTTACTTCCTGTATTTGTTTTGTATTATGAATTGTTCGCATGATCGTTTTGCCTTGGATCTGGATTCGTGGACTCGGAGTCAGCCCTAGTCTGAACCGGGAACCCGATCCTAGTAAATTCTCGATTTGATCTTTTTGTTATTCCGATTTGATCGATTTTAGTTTTAAACATCATTTTTTAATATTTTAGATTTTCTATGATTTTCTGGGATTTTCCTGAATTAAGTTGAAATTCTTCAAAACCGGTATCGACCGATACCACTGATCGATTCTCGGATTTTTAATTTACAAACGGAGTTGAATTTCAAGAAACGGCTTTCCAGTAACTTCTTAAAATCATATTTTATATCTAAATACTTTTTCTAAGAATTTTCTAAATTTATCAAAATTTCACTGGATTGGGTGTCGGCCAATATCACTGGTTGATTCCAAGAATTTTAATTTACAATTGGAATCAAATTTCTAGATTCCGCTTTCATATTACTTCTTAGAATTATATTTCTTCTTTCAGACATTTTCTGGGATTTTTCAGATTTTATCAAAATCTGGCCGACCCGGTGTAGACCGGTATTGACCATTGACTTCAGGATTTTTATTTTGAAAATGAGATTGAATTCCTGAAAACTGATTTCACCTAAAATCTTTTTATAATATTTATTATTTTTGAGAATTTTGGGGAAGCTTTTCAAGTTACTTTATTTTTGGGACTTTTCGGAGTTTTCGGTGTTTTCCTAGATACCGGAATAGTGTCCAGATATTTTCCCACTTTTTCTCTCTCCTCGCCAAACGCGAGCTTCACTCCTGGGATTTTGCATTTAATGCGGAGATCCTCTCCATGCTGCATTTAATGCACTGCCAATCAATCCCAATCAAGTCATCATGACTTTTGTCCTTTCGTGAAACGCAGCCTTTTGCATCCTCCCCGGACGCGGCTTTAAATTCCGCGTTTGGCTCATTTTGGCCTAAACGCATGTCTAAGGGCTGCGTTTTGGAGAGGGAAACGCAAGTCCTTCTTGTGTGTCCTTTTGATTTGAAAGTGCAACATTATTATAATGTTTTCCTTTACCTTTATATATACCCCACTTTCCTTCTCTCTCTTGCATTCATTTATTCTTCTCCTCCTCCCTTGTTTCCAGCAAGCTTGCTGAGAACGAAGATGGCAGCCCTTACTCCCATGGCCACCCATTTCTCTATCATTTCTCCACCATTTTCACCCCAACTTCCACCATACTTCTCCCCTCCACCTACTTCACCATTCCAACAACAACAATAACCAAAACACTACCTTCTTCAACCCCTTTCCACCAAGAGACATCAAAAGAACCCATCTTCTCCACCAAAACTTCACCACCATCTCCACCACCACACCTGCACCACCGTAGCCTCCACCAAGCATACCATCTTCACCTCCTCGGCGAGCTCTTTCATTCAAGCCAACTCGTCGCTCCCCGTAATACCGTTTGCAAAATCTCATTTTGGCAACTTGAACTAGACTTGCACCTTCAACCTCTCTCCTTCTCTTTGATGGTCGGCCACCTCCTTTGGATTGGGGGCCGTGCTCTCCATCATCGGCGAGTGATTTCCCTCGTCAAAGACTTGGATAACTTGTTTTATACTTGAGTTCATATATCAAATGACCAGCAACCACAAAAGCTAACTCTGTTCTCTGTTGCACTTTATTAGTTGGCTTGAACCATCTCCAAGTCGACTAACCCCTTTGAAACGCAGCCTTATTTCTTGGGACGCGACTCTGTTAGTCGACTACATGTTTCCCTTAGTCGACTAACCTCCTTCTGAAGACGCGCCCTTCCTGAAACGCAACCTTGCTAGTCGACTTGGCATTTGCCCCTAGTCGACTAACTTTCTTCCTGAAACAAAGCTCTCCCATAACGCAGTCCTATTAGTCGACTTGTCTCTTATCTATAGTCGACTAACTCTTTCATTAGTCGACTACTATATCTCCCTAGTCGACTAATCTTGACTGTTTGCCGTGGTTAAACACTTCTTTCTATATGGACCTTATCCTCGGGACTTGCATCATATATTGTTATTACAAGACTTGTCACTTAACGAATATCACCTTCCCTTCTCTCTGTTTGTTTCCTAACGCGGATCCCATGCCCGCGTCTGTGTTCTATTCATTTTGTCGTGACGCAGAGTTTATACTCGCGTCCGCGTTCTCCCCGCGTCCTGATTTGAACACGGGTCTCGAACCCCGCGTTTGTGGTACCTTCGCGACGCGACTCCCGCGTTTGTGATACCCGCGCCGGCTATTCCTGCGACGCACAACTCCCGCGTCTCACTCTCAAAAACTCGCGTCCCTCTGTATACCCTCTCTCTAGCTATCTCTCTCTCCCTGTACATTCATTTCTCTCTCCATGGATTTCTCTCTCTAGCTCTTACTTCTCTCTCCTCTCTCTCATTCTCATTCTCTCTCTTGAATTTCTCCTCTCTACCTATCACTCTTTAACGCGTTTACGCGTTGATTTTCTGGATTCCGGAGATCGAGGATTTCACTATATTTTTCTGAAGAGTTAGGCGAGTGTTCTCGCTTCCTTTGGACTTTCCTATTTTCATCGGTCGACTTGTATTCTTCATGATTTATGCTGTTTGGAACTAACACCTTCTTTGATTGTGTTCAACTATTATTCTGTTACTTAACAAACTTGATATGCTTTTGCTTGATACTTACCATCTACATGCTAATGCCTGTCACCTGTTTATACTACTTGTCATTTTCATGCTACTATTTAACACATGTATATCACCTGGCAACTGATTTGTTACCATCTAGCACCTGACATGCTACTACTTGGCAAGACCCCTTGTTATGTCGTGACTTGCCACCGGACTAATATCAATCTCTTGACATGATTGGTCACCTGGCAAATATCATCCTCCTGTCATGCCATCACTTAACACCCGGCATGATATACTTGACTCTCATGATTATCACGATAACGGGAATGATGACCTGACATCTTGATAGTACAAACTGTACTCCTGATACACATGCGATACCTTATAGTACGAAGCAGTACTCCTGATATACCTGTATTCATGACATTCCTGACTTGTTCTTGCTCATTCCAGAATTTGATAATCATCTAATAAATCATAAAAGGAACAACTTGCATCGGGTCGGGAGAAACATGCGGCTATCAACATGTGTTCATGTTTACAGTGGTATTAGGCATGTTGTGCAACTAAAACTTCCGGTCTGACCTGTGGGCCTCCAGGCGACCGAGGGGAGTGCTGGCTCCCTCCTTCCTGGTACCATCATGATAAGGGCATACATAAGTCCCTCCTGTTAGCCTTGCGGCTGGTTCCGTCCACCAAGCAACGGAACAATCCTGGGCCGTGGTCCCGGGTATGTATGGGACCCACTGTAAACATAGTTCGTTGATACCCCCGCTGATTTCCAATAACAACCTTGCTTTACTCGGATATGGACCTATGTGTGCTGGGACGCTAGTTCACATAGCTAGATATCAGGGTAAGACGAGTAATAATAAGTATCAAGATAATAACCGGCTCTTTAAGTTGTAAGTAGAGGTATGTGGAATGGGACGCATACTAAAGCCTGCAACTTAAACGGCTATGAATCTGTGATATGCCTTACCATATTTGCTTGTCCTGGATTTTACTTCGGATATTCGGCTTTAAGAGTATTATAGTATTAACTGCTCATGCTCTGCTTTATCCCTTGTATCCATCTGCCTCCTGTTCATTTTATTATCATGCCCTGAGTACAGTCGGGTTGTATGTGCTTAGATTATGGTGACATGAGATAAGGGTATATAGATGAGGTTTCCTTGTTTGGATTATTCTTTCGAAGTACTAATCTCATGGAGCCGTGACCCGAAACCATACAATCAGATTTGCTCATCCTCGGTTTTATCGCTATACATGTACTTACCCTTGCTCGCCACCTGGCTTTTGCATCACCACTCGCCTGGGGAGTTTCATCTGACTCCCTGGATCCTCATGTCCAGGTCATGGAGCTTGGAGCGTGTGGATTCTCCCAGTTGTTGATCAGAGTGGCGCAGCGGTAGCGTGGATCTCCAGCAGACCGTTCAGAGCTCTATTCTTCCAGGCCCCCTTGTTCGGCTCTAGAGTTTTCCTGTTATGACTCTGAGCCTGTCTTTGTTATTCATATCATACTTGATATCTCCTTCAGTGATGTAATATTCATGTAATATTGGATCACTTCTGGTGATAACTTTGTAACTGTACTCATGTGTTGGAATGTATAATGCACCACTTGCTTCCGTACTCTGATTCTTGCCTGTACTGATGCTTAGCGTATATATGTGAGGGTATTTCTGACCTGCGTATATACATTGCAGTAACGTCTCCGTACCCGCAGGATCGGGGGGCGTTACAAAGATTTGTGTACCAAAAGATACACCCAATTTAGTTGATACAGGTGGGTCTTCATCCTCCAAGACTTAGGGAGAGACGGTGCCCGCGTGATGGATGCATCAAAGCTCAAAGATCACATCGCGCTTGCATCACTATCATGGAGGCACCTATTTTGGAGATTGCCCTCGTTTGGTAAATTCTCCATTTAAAAGTTTTATTGTGTTTATATATACAAATGCATAGGATTGTTAGTTACCTTGTTGACCCAAAGGCCTTCCACTCTAGTTTTGATGATGATTAACTCATGTAGTTATGTGTACTAATAATCTTGTGATTTTAGTTTCAGATCATTAATCAAGATATTAGTTGGTGTTAGCTTCAACAAGATGTTTTGAAGCTTGCACATGTTGATTCAAGAGCCCGCGCATCAAAGATATATATAGCACTTGCCCGGTGAATCAAGAGTTTTTGGATCGAGCCGACTTGGAGATTGCGCTCTAGCTTGGAGTTTGCGCTCTACAAGAAGACTTAGGTATCCATAGTTTTAGTTTGGGTTTAGATCCTAATTGTAAAGATTAGTATAGTATGATAAGCTCAAGTTCACAACACTCACGTTTCATGTTTGGTTTTCGGTTTTAGGTTTACCCGATCTTGGTTTTTCATGAACAGATTTTATATCAAAACAAGTTTACATGGTTTATGTATATTAGATTGTTCTATATACATGCATGCTTCAATTGTTTAAACAAACTTAGTTTGATAATCTACTTCATGAGTTTTATGTTTTGATATTTAAACAAAAATATTTTTGGACTTAATGACAAAAATCATGATATATACATGTTTCATGTATAGTGGATTTTTATATCATATGCATCATGCTTCAAAATGTTTAAATATCATAGTTTTGTATTATGGATGAGTTTTGGACAAAAGGTATTCTCTATTCAAGATTCCAAGTTTTAGAAAATACAAGTTTTGATTTTTGGTAAAAATAATATGCTACAAAATAGTTCATGTTGATTGATATTTGAGCTAAACTTTTTATCACAAGTTCATATATCAATGCAAAATGCAAAAAACTATTTTTGGGGATTTTTTACAAGAGTTAAAAGATTTATTGAAATATTTTTTTTACCTCAGTTTTCTGACCTATTTGCTGCCTGCCAGGCAAGGTCGGTCGACGCGCACGGTCGACCGCACCAAGTAGCCAGTCGACCGGGGCGGTCGACCAACGTGCACAGAAACGTGCACGCTGGCTACAGCCTTGGCCGGTCGACCGAGCGGTCGACCGACTGAGAGCAGTCTGCTCTCGGTTTGTTTGGGTCGAACGGGCAGTCGACCGGGTGTTGCAACGTTCAAAAATTTGAACGTTGGGCGGTCGACCGGCCGGTCGACCGACAGGGCAAAACTGGCAAAAATAGCTGCCAACGGCTAGTTTCCAATTCTGCCTATAAATACCCCATTTGCAAGAGTTTTTCTCTAAGGTTTTGGTGCGAATTTTTCATACTCTCTGGTGTTTTTGCTGCAATTAAAAGAATTTTTGAACTCATATTGAACAATCTATTTTGAGGTTTTTGCTAGGGTTTGGAAAATAAGAAGAGGTTTTTGGAAAAGCTTTGATTGAACTTCACCATCTTGATTTTTATTGTTTTCCCAAGGATTTTTCTTTGTGATTTTGATTTCCATTCCATTGGTTTTCTCCACACTTGAGCTAAAATCTACTATCTTCTCTATAGGATTTTGTGTGGGAAAAAGAGATTATTTTGTGGTTGTTGTTTGAAACCACTAATTTGTAAACCCAATTCTTGCTTTGTGCCATTTCCCTCATTGTGTTGAGGAGGTTGTGCAACTTGGTTGTGAGGTGTTTTGTGTAAGCTTGGTGCTAATCCCTCAAGTTGTGAGGTGATTGTTGTTGGATTGGAGGAGTGCCTCAAGGAGGAGGTTGTGTTTGTAAGGAGGGAGTTGGGAACTCCTTGTAATTGTGATTGCCCCAAATCCTCGGTGGAGGTTCCCTTTGTGGGAGTCCTTTGTGGACAAGCTAGTGGATTGAAAATCCTTCGTGTGTCGAAGGCGGGGATGTAGAGCTGGGTGCTCGAACCTCGGAACATATCTCTTTGTTTGCGCTTGATCCATTGACTCTTGCTCTCTCTCTTTACTTTGTGCCTTGCATTTCTATTCATATTGTACATCATATTTGCTTGGCTTGGTTGTGTGTGCATCACTTGTTGATCACACTTGAGTGCTTATTGCTTTAAGTTTTTAAATTCCGCATTTAGTTTCATTGATTAGCATTGTCACCTATTCCACCCCCCTCTAGGTGACTTTTCAATTGGTATCAGAGCTAGTGCTCCTGATATTTAGGTTTAACCACCTAGGAGTGATCTTGGATTGCTAATCTTCATTTGCATTGTCATTTGCACTCATCTAGTTTGCACTCATGGATAGCCCTCCTATGTTTGACCATATTAGACTTGACTCTTGGAAGGTTGACATGATTAAGCATATAAAAAGCCTAGGACATCTAGCCTATCAAGCCATCACTATAGAAACCCTCTCAAATAGTAGCAAGCATAAGAAGGCCAATGCACTTGCACTTAGGGCACTTAGAGCATCTCTTAATGAATTTCTTTTGCCCGTTTTTGATCACTATGATTCGGCTTTTGCAGTTTGGAGCATATTGACTTCTTCCGAGTTTCCAAGGATCTTAACAAGATGAGGAGATCTATGAGAGAAAAGTCCGAAGAGCAATACTTCATGGTCCAAGGGAAGAACTCCCTTGAGGTACAATCGGAATCTCAAATAGATGATAGCTCAAATTCTTTTTGTGACAATTGTGGTGAGGTTCAAACATTAAATATGGAACTTTCTCAAAGCTTGAAAAATTCTTAGAAAAACACAAACTTTTGAAAGAGTATAATCTTGTTTTGAAAAATGAATTAAAGGATTTATGTTCTAATTTTGAAGTGATTTTGCAAGAGAAAGAAGAGATCACTAGTGAACGTGACTCACTACAATCTCAACTTGAACTTGCACTAAAAGAGATTGAAGTTTTGAAAAACAAAAATGATTTTGATGATGTTGTAGAACACAATGAAGTTTTGTCTTCTAGATTGGATCTTGTTTTCAAAGAAATCTTACTTTGAAAAATAAAATTGATTCAATTTCAAAAGAATTGGATTTGGTTTTGATTAAGAATAAGTCTTTGCAAAATGATATTGATATTCATGTTTGCCATACTAGTATAGCTTCTACTTCTTGCACATCTATAGCTTCCTCCACTTTGTCTTCTAGCATTGAAAATGATATAAATTTGTTAAAGAAAAGTGTTGATTGTTTGGGCTCCACTTTGAGCCATTGTGCCATGAATCACTCACGTTTGGAATCCTTGGTTCGCAAGAAACAAGTTCCAACCTTACATGCACACCCATCTAGGCATACACATGCTTCTCATGATCACCATCATCATATGTATGCTCACGTGTACACATGTACACATTGTGGTCGAAAACGCCACCTTGCTAGATTTTGTTATGATCTTTTACATGTTAAAAATTTAGCAACTAATCTTGTTTGGGTTAGAAAAGATATTAACCCCCGTGGACCCACAAGAAAATGGGTACCAAGATCCACCTTTTGATGTTTGATGTAGGTGGAGGCTCTCGCATTACGTGAGAGATTTGGTGCCTTGAGGTGGATGCGTTCTAAGCCTAAAAGAAAATCATTTGGATGCTTCACACTCAAGGGAATTAGGTGGAGAGGACCACCATGTTTTGGAGATCTAGAGATGCACCTTCATCGGTTTTGGTATCATTCTCTAACTCCCATTTTTATTTGCATGCTTTTCATGTTCATCTTTTGATAGCATGTTATGTTGTAGTTCATTATGCTTATGCCATGTTGAATAGATTAGTGTTATACATGTTTAGTTCTTGAGCACCCATGTTTTATATGGATCTATATTTAGTGTTCTCACTTTTGTTTAAACTAACATGTATGCCCTAGATCTATTGCACATGCTTATGCTTAATGATCATTTGGATATTCATGATTCTATGATTTTGTTTTAATGATTCTTGACTTGATTAGTATATTAACTGCCATGACTATTAGTACATGTGGATTTGTATTATGATCATTTCTTTTGTGATATTGTTGATTTATGACTCGTTTTGTGCTTCATGATTTGAATATATGTTTAGATGTTAGTTTTCATTAAGACTAGGATTTATACTTGTACATCTAGTGAGCTACAAATAGATCAATGATATGTTTGTGCTTGAAAGCTCATTTGTATTCATTGGATGTGCTAGTATAGTCTAGTTTTGATGATTCGTACATTCTAACTTGTATTCCCCATTTTTAGATATGTTTTATGATCTTAAGTTAACTTCATGTATATGTCTATCTTGTCTTAACTATTAATTATACATATACATCCTTGAGCCACGTGCCTTCATGCATATACTCTTGTGGACTCATTATGTTTGGGATATGTATGTATACTTTAGTTTGTACATGACATACATATGCCTTGAAGGTTAAATCATTTTGATGAGTTTCATGTTTTTGGAAATTTCATTTGGTAAAGGAAATTTAGTTTATCATGTGTAAATATTTAAAGGAATTTGTACTTGAATGCAAATTTTTATGACAATGTATTTCACATTACACTTGTTCACTCACTTACTTGTTTACTCATGATTTGTTTTCATGAGACTATGATTTGGGCTTTATGGAATTTGAGTGTTTAGTGATCATGTGATTTTCATGTTTCATGAAAAATATTTTTGTTATTCCTTGCTTGAAGGATTTCGTACTAGTTAACAAGTTTTCCATTTAACTAGTTGCGATATTCCTTTCTTTGGTAGTGATTTTCAAACGAACTATAATTTCAAATCTATTTTGAAAACCCCTACCATCTAAGGGTGGTTGGATGGGAGATCATGTTCATGTATGCTTTATAATGAAAATCATTTTAAACTTGCACATGATTGGGTGGTAGTTGATATGAGATATACACTTGATCTTATTGTTGTTTCAATTGGTATCATTGAATTCTTTCAATTGGTATCAATCTTGACATCCTTTTGTATACTCATATATGTTTTGTTTTATATATGTATGCTTACACTTCATTTAGTATCAATTTCAATTGGTATCTATTTCTTACATACATATATAGGTGATTTATTTGTGCTTATTATATCCCTATATCTTGAAGCACAAATTTTGTTTATGATAAGCTTGATTTTTTTTATGACCATCATTTTCAATTGATTCAATTTTCAATTGGTATCTTTATACAAGCATTATCATTATCTTGCTTATGCTAAGCTTGAGCTTTAACATTATTTCAATTGACTTAGTTTTCAATTGGTATTTAGTTTACCATTGGTTTTGTTTCCCACTCCCCAACTTTATAATGAAAAATGATTAAAGAATGATTATTGATTTTTAATTGGTTTCATTTGCTTATAAAGATAAATATCTTCAATTGGTATCTAGATGCATTTGTTTACTCAAAATTGGTATCATTGTGTTTTCAATTGGTATCAAGATAGTTTATTGATTCTTTGTTTCATATATTTAGGGGGAGAAGAATTCATATCTATTTTGTTTTTACCCCTTTGCTGATGATTGACAAAAAGGGGGAGAAGAATTTGGAGTTGATATGCATGAGTTTTCAGTTTTATGTTCATTTCATCTCCATTGGTATCAAGAGCATTATGAGTTTTGTTTTTATTAGTGTCAAGAGTTTTGTTTGGTAAGTTATTGTTTTGTTTTAATTGGAATCAAGAGCATGTTTCATATGCATATTCATTTTATGTCAAGAACCTTGTTTATATGCATCTTATTGTTTGTTTATTCCTATGCATGAGTTAAGGGGGAGCTTCTTTGAAGCTTTACTTTAATCCATGCATATATAACTCCATGAGTTTTGTCATCATCAAAAAGGGGGAGATTGTTGGCCCAAAGGCCTTCCACTCTAGTTTTGATGATGATTAACTCATGTAGTATGTGTACTAATAATCTTGTGATTTTAGTTTCAGATCATTAACCAAGATATTAGTTGGTGTTTAGCTTCAACAAGATGATTTGGAAGCTTGCACATGTTGATTCAAGAGCCCGCGCATCAAAGATATATATAGCACTTGCCCGGTGAATCAAGAGTTTTTGGATCGAGCCGACTTGGAGATTGCGCTCTAGCTTGGAGTTTGCGCTCTACAAGAAGACTTAGGTATCCATAGTTTTAGTTTGGGTTTAGATCCTATTGTAAAGATTAGTATAGTATGATAAGCTCAAGTTCACAACACACACGTTTCATGTTTTGGTTTTCGGTTTAGGTTTAACCGATCTTGGTTTTCATGAACAGATTTTATATCAAAACAAGTTTACATGGTTTATGTATATTAGATTTGTTCTATATACATGCATGCTTCAATTGTTTAAACAAACTTAGTTTGATAATCTACTTCATGAGTTTTATGTTTGATATTTATAACAAAACATATTTTTAGACTTAATGACAAAAATCATGATATATACATGTTTCATGTATATTGGATTTCTATCCATATGCATCATGCTTCAAAATGTTTAAATATCATAGTTTTGTATTATGGATGAGTTTTGGACAAAAGGTATTCTCTATTCAAGATTCCAAGTTTTAGAAAATACAAGTTTTGATTTTTGGTAAAAATAATATGCTACAAAAATAGTTCATGTTGATTGATATTTGAGCTAAACTTTTTATCACAAGTTCATATATCAATGCAAAATGCAAAAAACTATTTTTGGGGATTTTTTACAAGAGTTAAAAGATTTATTGGAATATTTTTTTTTACCTCAGTTTTCTGACCTATTTGCTGCCTGCCAGGCAAGGTCGGTCGACCGCACCAAGTAGCCAGTCGACCGGGCGGTCGACCGACGTGCACAGAAACGTGCACGCTGGCTACAGCCTTGGCCGGTCGACCAAGCGGTCGACCGACTGAGAGCAGTCTGCTCTCGGTTTGTTTGGGTCGATCGGGCGGTCGACCGGGTTGTGCAACGTTCAAAAATTTGAACGTTGGGCGGTCGACCGGCCGGTCGACCGACAGGGCAAAACTGGCAAAAATAGCTGCCAACGGCTAGTTTCCAATTCTGCCTATAAATACCCCATTTGCAAGAGTTTTTCTCTAAGGTTTTTGTGCGAATTTTTCATACTCTCTGGTGTTTTTGCTGCAATTAAAAGAAGTTTTTGAACTCATATTGAACAATCTATTTTGAGGTTTTTGCTAGGGTTTGGAAAATCAAAGAAGAGGTTTTTGGGAAAAGCTTTTGATTGAACTTCACCATCTTTATTTTGTTGTTTTCCCAAGGATTTTTCTTTGTGATTTTGATTTCCATTCCATTGGTTTTCTCCACACTTGAGCTAAAATCTACTATCTTCTCTATAGGATTTTGTGTGGGAAAAAGAGATTGTTTTGTGGTTGTTGTTTGAAACCACTAATTTGTAAACCCAATTCTTGCTTTGTGCCATTTCCCTCATTGTGTTGAGGAGGTTGTGCAACTTGGGTTGTGAGGTGTTTGTGTAAGCTTGGTGCTAATCCCTCAAGTTGTGAGGTGATTGTTTGTTGGATTGGAGGAGTGCCTCAAGAAGGAGGTTGTGTTTGTAAGGAAGGGAGTTGGGAACTCCTTGTAATTGTGATTGCCCCAAATCCTCGGTGGAGGTTCCCTTTGTGGGAGTCCTTTGTGGACAAGCTAGTGGATTGAAAATCCTTCGTGTGTCGAAGGCGGGGATGTAGAGCTGGGTGCTCGAACCTCGGAACATATCTCTTTGTTTGCGCTTGATCCATTGACTCTTGCTCTCTCTCTCTTTACTTTGTGCCTTGCATTTCTATTCATATTGTACATCATATTTGCTTGGCTTGGTTGTGTGTGCATCACTTGTTGATCACACTTGAGTGCTTATTGCTTTAAGTTTCTAAATTCCGCAATTAGTTTCATTGATTAGCATTGTCACCTATTCACCCCCCCTCTAGGTGACTTTTCATACCTTTGTGCTACATTGATATGTGTTAGTGTAAACTTACATTTCCATCATGCTTGTATATATGCCTTGTTCAAATGCTTGATATCTTGTATTTATGTCATATATTTTTTGTTGTTGTGTCCACATGTTAAGTTTTTGATCATATATCTATATACATATTATTTTTAAACTAAAATAAATATTTAATATTCATATTTAAAGCAAATACATTAGAGATGGCAATTGCGCACCTCAACTCATATTTAGAGGAATCTCGAGGATGAAGTTCAGAACCCTTCACCGGGTATTCGGCTTCGACATCTCTAAACCTTTGTTTTAATATGTAAAATAAAAAATTAAAATGTCTTGTGTAAATTGTTGATATTACAACTAATGAAGTTTTTAAAACATTTTTTTTAATTGGAATTTTGTTGAAAATATTCTGCTTACTATTTGTTAGACAATTTTTTTAAAATTTTTCTTAGGGTCTTTGCTGCTGACAGGTTTGGGCAAGACCGGCCGACCGGATCTGAGTTCCGGCCGACCGACCTTGCTTGGAAGAATGATTTCATTCTTCTCTGTTGTCGGCCGACCGCTGCGGTCGACTGTTTGGTCTGTCAGTGGTCTCGGGTATTTTCGGTCGACCGGACCGGTCGACCGAGCGACGGGAATCTGCTTTTTACCCACCTTATTAAAGCCCGATCTCTCATTTCTCTCTCACTTCTCTCAGCCGATCCCTCTTCTCCCTCTCTCTAAAAACCCTAACTCACCTTTCCAACTCAAATCCACCTCAAATCCAAACTTCACTCTCAAATCTTTGCCCGATCATCTCTTTCAGGCCTGATCTACGTTCAAACTCAGGGATTTTTGATTTTGGGTTCTTGATCTCTCTTCAATCAAGGTAAAAATCCAATTTTTCTTTTAGATCTTGCTCTCCTTCTTTTGTTCATCTTAAGTTTTGTCAAGATCTTTTGTTTCCCTAGTCTAGATCAAGCCCTACTTTTATTTGTGACCTAGATCTTCATTTTAACCTAAAATTTAATCATGACTAAAAGATCTAGAGCTGAGAAGGGAAAATCTGTGGTCCCTTCAACTTCATCCACTAGGACTAAACCCCCATTTGTCTCCGAACTTGCTGAAAATAGGTATATCCATCTTTCAAAGAGAACTATCATTTCGGGGAGATGTGTAGTCCTCCAAGACTTTGAGCACCTCAAATATCCCACAAATATTGAGGAATAATCTTTAGACTAATTCATGGCTATTAGAGAACCGGTTTATATCTCACTGATACCCTATTTTTATACCAATCTTGCTCTTGAGGGTAATCGGGTTAGGTCCAGAGTTCTAGGGAGAGACATTGATATCCCTCTAGAACAATTTGCTGATTTGTTGCATCTCTCCTGTGGAGGAGTTGATGTATACTCTTTTGACCTACATGATTTTGTCTATCCGGCAGGTGAGTCTGCGCTCACCGCGTCAACTTTAATCCACGGAATGACAACCCGGTTTAGTAAGGAATGAGGAGGTGAACAAATTCACATTCACCGCTCAAGTCCTTGCTAAATTTATATTCTACAACATTTTACCCAAATCAGGGGAATACAGTCATGCTAGGGGTCCTGTTCCCTTGATTGTCTATTGCCTTCTGAAAGGCATTAAGATAAAACATCCCCCGCTTTCATAATTTCTCACATGACCTCTGATCACGTCCTTGTCCCCACAAGACACTTGCCTTATGGGATGCTCATTTCATATCTCCTAAAACAACTCAATTTTGATCTGTCCTCTGAGATACCCACTGAACCCTCCGTGAACCTGAATAGCACTCTTTTGAAGAGGATGCAATCTAGGATGCGTCATCCCGCTCCTGAGCAGCCTCTTATTCCTCCTGCTCATGTTCCAGGGTCTGCCCCAGGGTCTTCATCTGTCCCAGGGATTTCCTCTGCTCTAGGGCCATCCATTCCTTCAGACCTTCAGGCCTTCATTTCGTCTGAGCTTCGTACTCAGTTTCAAGATCATCAGTCTTGGGTGACCGCTGAGATCCAGCAGCAATTGACCCAGATTTCTGAGGCGGATGCGGCACATCGCGCGGAGATGGACTCTCGTTATCAAGGACTTCGCAATGATATGTCCTATTTTGCTGATTCCATGCGATACATGGATTCGCAATTTAGTGCACTCTTTGAGAAGTACAACAAGCTTGGTTTAGACCCCACGCCATTTGCCCGACCGCTTCCTTCCTCCGGCCCTCCATTTCCAGTTAGGGCCCCTTATGCTTCTTCAGCACCACAGCAGGTGTTGCAGCTATTGATCCAGAGGAGGAGGCTTCAGATGATGATGAGGACGATGATGAGGACGACGACGATGAGGAGTGACTTCCCCTTTTGATGATGTCAAAAAGGGGGAGAGATATTCTTGAGAGACTTCCTTGGGCTTGTATTTTGTATCTTGTATTTTGTATTGTGTTATTTTGGACATGTATTTGTGTTTGTGTGGACATGTGTTTTCTATATGTTTTTATGTCTTGTATGAACATGTGAGTTATTTATGGCATGAGTTATTTTCTGGCATGGACATGTGTATGGTTGTCTATTATTTGTGCTATTTACCTATGCCTGAGTATCCTTTTATTATATGCATGTGTTGAGGGGGAGCTTCACTTGAAGTTTCCACCCAAAATATTTGTAATAACTATGTATGTTTTGTCATCATCAAAAAGGGGGAGATTGTTGGCCCAAAGGCCATTAGCCCGATATTTTGATGATAACAAACCATATTTAGTTATGTGTTAACAATCCTGTTTAAAAGAATTTCAGGTTTAAAACAAGTTGATTTGACGGCTCCACATCAAGACTCACAATTTTGGACGCCATTAAAGATTTGCATTCCCAAGCCTAGCACGGTAGAAAAGCTTCGGATCAAAACATTGAAGAAAAGATCAAGATTTGTAATTTATTTTTATTTTTAGATATTTTATCAAAACCTAGATGATAGAGGTAGAATATTTGGGATTGTCACTCACACACACTTAGTATTGCTTCATGGCTTCAAAATAATTTTTAGAACAAAATTTATATACTTAGTTTGGGAAAAACTATGTTTTGGAAAATCTGTTTTTAGAAAACCCCTTTTCCATTTATCAAAAGGATTTTCGTCAAATAATGTTCTAACATGTTTGGGTGTTGATCTATGATCACACTCTGTATTTATAAAGTCATAGAACCTTATTTATAGATCCTTGATCAAAAACGGTTTTTTACCAAACATTCCCTTTGGCAGTCTCTGGAAAACAGACCTGACAGAGTCCGGTCGTCCGATCCAGTCGACCGACGTGCACGGCTGTGCATGTGTGCACGTCGGCCGACCGCCCGGACGACCGGAATCAATGTCAGTGCTCTCTGTTTATTTCGGTCGTCCGGATCGGCCGACCGTAAGAGAGTTTCCACTCTCAGGCAGAGCTGCGGTGACCCGGCGGTCGACCGTCTTTCCCAACGGTCGGATTATGACCGTTGGCGGCGGCCGTCCCGGTCGATCGGTAGTTGTCAGAAAGTCTGACAGACTCCAACAGCTCAATTTTCTGACAGATTTCTCGTTGGGATCTCACCCCCAACGAATCCTTAAGCTGTGTAGTTGGTTTTCATCCACTATAAATAGTGGGTCATTTCAACATGATAAGATATAAGATTTATATGATTTGACAAGAGTTTTTAAGCAAGAAAATATTTCCAAGCTAAATCCTTAGTTTTCTTTTAGAAAAGATTTTCTCTCCAAAGCCAGAATTCCCTACACCTTTTAAAGCAATCCTCTACTTCTCTCTAGTCTTTTGCACTACAAAATCTCAAATATTCATCTTCTTCTTATGGTTATAGGATTGTGCAAGTGAGCTTTTTGATCAAGTGTAATCAAGTTTTTCTTCAATTGAGAAGTTGTAGAGGCATCGGCCTCAATCGAGCGGGTGTGCTTCATAGTGTTGCAGCGACAAGAGAGATAGGGCAAGTGTGTCCTTGTATTGGAGATCCAGTGGGATCAACAATGGTGGAAATCCTTCAAGTGTGAAGGCGGGAACGTAGAGCGTGGCTCGAACTCGAAAACATATCCTCGTGTTTGTGTTTGCTCAAATTTCTCTAAACTCAATCTCTTTATTACTTGCCTTATTTATTGCTTTTATCTTGCAAGTGTTTTTAATTGAGCTTATTGTTTAAGTAGATTTTAGTTCCGCATATTGTCATATTTCATATAGCCATCACCTATTCACCCTCCCTCTAGGTGATTTCATAATGGACTTGATTCCCATAATGGAGGAAGAGCTTGAATGACCTTTCTTACTTTTGGTCATTGTCGATAGTGTCACATAAAGAGGAAAAATCATTAGTAATTTTAATAAAATGTGTAATCATGTAATCAATAGATTTATTTTCGTCCATACTAAAGTTCTCAAATTGAGAACAAAAAGGATCTATTTAGTCATATTCACTTGAGAGGTTCCCTCATGAGTTACTACAAGGT
>JAVJIF010018961.1:0-78068 GCA_038442645.1 Agave tequilana
ATTGCAATTACTATAATGATGCACACACAAGCAAGTACAAGATATAGCAATTTGCACAAAGTAAAGAGAGAGAGCAAGAGTCAATGGATCAGCGCAAACAAAGAGATATGTTCCGAGGTTCGAGCACCCAGCTCTACATCCCCGCCTTCGACACACGAAGGATTTCCAATCCACTAGCTTGTCCACAAAGGACTCCCACAAAGGGAACCTCCACCGAGGATTTGGGGCAATCACAATTACAAGGAGTTCCCAACTCCCTTCCTTACAAACAACCTCCTCCTTGAGGCACTCCTCCAATCCAACAAACAATCACCTCACAACTTGAGGGATTAGCACCAAGCTTACACAAAACACCTCACAACCCAAGTTGCACAACCTCCTCAACACAATGAGGGAAATGGCACAAAGCAAGAATTGGGTTTACAACTTAGTGGTTTTCAAACAACAACCACAAAACAATCTCTTTTTTTCCCACACAAAATCCTATAGAGAAGATAGTAGATTTTAGCTCAAGTGTGGAGAAAACCAATGGAATGGAAATCAGAATCACAAAGAAAAATCCTTGAGAAAACAATAGAAATCAAGATGGGAAGTTCAATCAAAAGCTTTTCCCCCAAAACCCTCTTCTTTGATTTTCCAAACCCTAGCAAAAACACCAAAAGATTGTTCAATTCAAGTTCAAAAACTTCTTTTAATTGTAGCAAAAACACCAGAGAGTATGGAAAAATTCGCACAAAAAATCTTATAGAAAAACTCTTGCAAATGGGGTATTTATAGGCAAATCTGGAAACTAGCCGTTGGCAGTAGATTTGGCCAAAATACCACTGCCGGTCGACCGCCCGTCGACCGTCCAACGGTCATATTCTGACCGTTGACAGCTACCGGTCGACCGCCCGGTCGACCCAACCAAACAGAGAGCAAACTGCTCTCAGTCGGTCGACCGGCCCGGTCGACCGTCTCAGGGACTCCAGACGTGCACAGATCTGTGCACGTCCGGTCGACCGGCCCGGTCGACCGGACTTCAGCCAAGTCGACTAATAACCTGGTTTAGTCGACTGGTTGAGTCCTGGACCTGAAAACTGGGTTATAAAACATATTTAAAAATTCTTTTATCATTTCTAAAAATCACCAAAAATAGTTTTAATCATTTTGTATTGATATATAAACATGTGGTAAAAAGTTTAGCTTAAATATCAATCAATATGAACTATTTTTGTGTCTTATCATTTTTACCAAAAACCAAAAACTGTATTTTCTAAAACTTGAATTTTTGAATAGAAAATACATTTTGTCCAAAGCTCTTCCAAATACAAAAACATGATATTTAAACACTTTGAAACATGATGCATATGGATAGAAATCCAATATACATGAAACATATACCTATCATAGTTTTTGTTTTTAATTCCAAAAATAAGTTTTGTTAAAACACAAAACCTGAAATTCATGGAATAGGTATATCAAAGTAAGTTTGTCTAAGAGTTGAAGCATGCATGTATATAGAACAAATCTAATATACATTAAACCATGTAAACTTGTTTTGATCTATCTATTCATGAAAACCAAGATCGGTTTAAACCTAAACCGAAAAACCGAAAACCAATATTCAAAACATGAACGTGTGTGTTGTGAACTTGAGCTTATCATACTATTCTAATCTTTACAATTTGGATCTAACACAAAACTAAACTAGGATACCTAAGTCTTCTTGTAGAGCGCAATCTCCAAGCCGACTCGATCCAAAACTCTTTGATCCACCGAGCAAGTGCTATATATGATCTTTGACGCTTGGGCTCTTGAATCAACATGTGGGTAGCTTCCAAATCATCTTGTTGAAGCTAATCACTTACTAATAACTTGACTAATGATCTAAAACTAAATCACAAGATTATTAGTACACATAACTACATGAGTTAATCATCATCAAAAACTAGAGTGGAAGGCCTTTGGGCCAACAATCTCCCCCTTTTTGATGATGACAAAACTCATGGAGTTATATATGCATGGATTAAAGTTAAGCTTCAAGAAGCTCCCCCTTAACTCATGCATAGGATAAACAACTAATAAATGGCTCTAGATACCAATGAATTATAAAACAAATAACATGTTCTAGATACCAATTATCAAAAACAAATAAACATGCTCTTGATACCAATTATTAGCAAAAACAAATAACCATGCTCTTGATACCAATGAAAATCTTTAAAAAAATAACATGCTCTTGATACCAATGAAACTTTAAAAAAATAAACATGCTCTTGATACCAATTAAACTAAACATACATGCTCTAGATACCAATTTAACACAATATATGCAAAAACAAAACTCATGATCTCTTTTACAAGCTCTTGATACCAAAACTAAGCAAACCAAATATGTTCTTTAAATAATGCTTTGGATATCAATTGGACTTAATAAAAACATTAAAAAACATAAAACATGCATATGTAAACATGCATATAAACTCAAATTCTTCTCCCCTTTTTGTCAATCATCAACAAAGGGTTTATAAAACAAAACTAATGAAAGCATATTCTTTTTATATTCAAACAAGAATCAAAACAAGGGATGTTCTTCCCCTTTTTGTCTAAAAACAAATATGATACCAATTAGAAGAAAAAGTGTCAAGGAAGTGCATATTGATACCAATTAAAAATGAAACTATACCAATTGAAAAAAAAAAATCTAGATACCAATTGATAAGTAAACAATCATCATATCAATTGTAAATAAACAATTTTTGATATCAAACATAACAAATTTTGAATTTCTAAACATGAATGTTGATACCAATTGAAAATAAACATATCTTTAATACCAAAGTATTAAACATATAAACACATATGATTTTGATACCATTGCAACTATTGCCATTGAAATTATTTTCTATCATAAAGCAAGGGAGTGGAATACTAAAAATCAATTGAAAGAAACAATACAAGATTTTCTCCCCTTTATGAAATACCAATAAAAACTAAGATAAGGCTTGAAATAAGATACCAATTGAAAACTAAATCAATTGAAACAAGGTTGAAGCTCAAGCTTATCATCATAAACAAGATTTGTGCTTAAAGATATAGGGATATAGTAAGCACAACTAAAACATATATATATGTATGAAAGGTAGATACCAATGGAATTGATATTCTTTGAAATGCAAGCATACATATATGAAATATATGAGTATACAAGAAATGTCAAAATTGATACCAATTGAAAGAATTCAATGATACCAATAGAAACAACAATAAGATCAAGTGTATATCTCATATCCTATACCTCCCAATCATGGTTCAAGTTTACTATGATTTTCACTATAAAGCATACATGAGCATGATCTCCCATCCAACCACCCATGAAGGTAGGGTTTTTCAAAAATAGATTTGAAAGTATAGAATGTTTGAAAATCTCTACCAAAGTGAAGAATACGATCTAGTTATAGGAAAAATTATTTAAACTAGAACGAAATCCTTCAGCAAGAAATCAAACAAAAATATTTTTCATGAAGACACATGTAAACCACATGGCACTAAAACACTCAAAATCCATATAGCACAATATGTGCTCATGAAAACTAAGTCATGAGAAAACATTAAATAAGGTGAGTGTACAAGTGTTGTGAGAAACATATCAACATGAAAATGGACAATCAAGCTCAATATTAAAAAACATGAAATTCATTGTGAAATCACCATTGAAATCATCCTTAAAAACATGAAATTCATCATAAATGTGAAATCACCTAGCAAACATGAAATTCATCCAAACGATTTAAACTTCAAGGCATATGTATGTCATGTACAAACTAAAGTATACATACATATCCTAAACACAATGAGTCCACAAAAGTATATGCATGAAGGCACGTGGCTCAAGGATGTATATGTATAAAATGATAGTTTGGACAAGATGGACATATACATGAAGTTAAAACAAAATATGTAAAATGATGAATACAAGCCAAATGCAAGAATCATCAAAACTAGACTATACTAGTACATCAAATGAATACAAATGAGCGTTCAAGCACAAACATATATAAAGGTCTATTTGTAGCTCACTCGTTGTACAAGTATAATCTTCTAGTTTTAATGAAAACTAACATCTAAACATGCAATCAAGGCATAAAGCATAGAAACAAAACACAAATCATTTAGACTAGGATTTATACTAGTGTTTGTAAACATGCAAATACATATGTTATTAAACCTATGATGAACATGATAGCTAAAACATAAGGAGAACACAAAATATGGGTCCATACTAAACATGGGTGTCTCAACCCTAATCATGTAAAGCATAAGTCTAATAAACATGACAAATATCATACTAAAACATGAGTCATCTAAACAAATCATCATATAATCATAAACATCCAAATAGTCATAATGCAAATGTATGTGCATTAGATCTAGGGCATACATGTTAGTTCTAAACAAGGTGAGAACACTAATATAGATCCATATGAAACATGGGTGCTCAAGTAACTAAACATGTATAACACTAATCTAACCAACATAGCATAAGCATAATGAACAATGAAACAAAACATGTTATGAATAGATGAACATGTAAAAGCATGCAAATAAAAATGGGAGTTAGAGAATGATACCAAACCGATGAAGGTGCATCTCTAGTTCTCCAAACCACGGTGGTCCTCCCACCAAATTCCCTTGAGAGTGAAGCATCCAATTGGTTCTCTTTTAAGCTTAGAATGCATCCACCTCAAGGCACCAATGCCCTCAAGTGATGCGAGAGCTCCCACCTACATCAAAGGTCAAAGAGGTGGTTTTGGTACCCATTTTCTAGTGGGTCCACGGGGGTTAGTATCCTTTCTAACCCAAACAAGATTAGTTGCTAAATTTTTCATGATAAATACGATCATAACAAAATCTAGCAAGATGGCCTTTTTCGGCCACAATGTGTACATGTGTACACATGAGCATACATGTCATGTTTGTGTCCGTGGAAAGCATGTGTATGCCGTGTAGGGTGTGCATGCAAAGATGGACCTTGTTTCTTCTTGCGAACCAAGGTTTCCAAACGAGTGTGGTTCATTGTGCATTGGCTCAAAGTGGAGCCCAAACAATCTACACTTTTCTTCAAATCATTTATATCATTTTCAATGCTAGAAGATAAAGTGGAGCATGCAATAGGTGTGCAAGAAGAAGAAGCTATACTAGTATGGCACACATGAGAATCAATTTCTATTTTCAAAGATTCATTTTTCTTTAACACCAAATCCAACTCTTTTGAAATTGAATCAATTTTATTTTTCAAAACAAGATTATCTTTAAAAGTAAAATCCAATTTTGAAGATAAAATCTCATTGTGCTTTACAACATCATCACAATCATTTTTGTTTTTCAAAATTCATTTTCCTTTAAAACAAATTCAAGTTGAGATTTAAGTGAGTCACATTCACTTGCAATCTCTTCCTTTTCTTGCAAAACCAATTCAAAGTTAGAACACAAATCCTTTAATTCATTTTTCAAAACAAGATTATCATCTTTCAACAAATCATGTTTTTCCAACAAATTTTCAAGCTTTTGAGCAAGTTCCATATTTAAAGTTTGAACTTCAAAACAACCATGGCAATAGGAACTAGAGCTATCATCAATATGAGAATCCGATTGTACCTCAAGGGAGTTCTTCCCTTGGACCATGAGGCATTGCTCTTCGGATTTTTCTCTCTTAGATCTCCTCATCTTGTTAATTATCCTTGGAAGCTCGGGAGACGTCAAGATGCTCCAAACTGCAAAAGCCGAATCATAGTGATCAAAACGGGTAAAAGAAATTCATTTAGAGATGCTCTAAGTGCTCTAAGTGCTAATGCATTAGCCTTTTTATGCTTGCTACTATTAGGGAATGATTCTTGTGTGGAGGCTTGATAAACTAGATGACCTAGTGATTTTAATGCCTACTCATATGGCCTTCCAAGTATCAAGTCTAAAATGGTCAAACATAGGAGGGCTATCCATGAGTGCAAACTAAATGAGTGCAAATGAAAATGCAAATGAAGATTAGCAAACCAAGATCTTAACTCCTAGGTGGTTAAACCTAAATATCAGGAGCACTATCTCTGATACCAATTAAAAAGTCACCTAGAGGGGGGGTGAATAGGTGACAATGCTAATCTGTGAACTAAATGCGGAATTTAAAAACTAATTGCAATTACTATAATGATGCACACACAAGCAAGTACAAGATATAGCAATTTGCACAAAGTAAAGAGAGAGAGCAAGAGTCAATGGATCAAGCGCAAACAAAGAGATATGTTCCGAGGTTCGAGCACCCAGCTCTACATCCCCGCCTTCGACACACGAAGGATTTCCAATCCACTAGCTTGTCCACAAAGGACTCCCACAAAGGGAACCTCCACCGAGGATTTGGGGCAATCACAATTACAAGGAGTTCCCAACTCCCTTCCTTACAAACACAACCTCCTCCTTGAGGCACTCCTCCAATCCAACAAACAATCACCTCACAACTTGAGGGATTAGCACCAAGCTTACACAAAACACCTCACAACCCAAGTTGCACAACCTCCTCAACACAATGAGGGAAATGGCACAAAGCAAGAATTGGGTTTACAACTTAGTGGTTTCAAACAACAACCACAAAACAATCTCTTTTTCCCACACAAAATCCTATAGAGAAGATAGTAGATTTTAGCTCAAGTGTGGAGAAAACCAATGGAATGGAAATCAGAATCACAAAGAAAAATCCTTGGGAAAACAATAGAAATCAAGATGGTGAAGTTCAATCAAAAGCTTTTCCCAAAAACCCTCTTCTTTGATTTTCCAAACCCTAGCAAAAACACCAAAAAGATTGTTCAATTCAAGTTCAAAAACTTCTTTTAATTGCAGCAAAAACACCAGAGAGTATGAAAAAATTCGCACAAAAAATCTTAGAGAAAAACTCTTGCAAATGGGGTATTTATAGGCAAATCTGGAAACTAGCCGTTGGCAGCAGATTTGGCCAAAATACCACTGCCGGTCGACCGCCCGGTCGACCGTCCAACGGTCATATTCTGACCGTTGACAGCTACCGGTCGACCGCCCCGGTCGACCCAACCAAACAGAGAGCAAACTGCTCTCAGTCGGTCGACCGCCCGGTCGACCGTCTCAGGGACTCCAGACGTGCACAGATCTGTGCACGTCCGGTCGACCGGCCCGGTCGACCGGACTTCAGCCAAGTCGACTAATAACCTGGTTTAGTCGACTGGTTGAGTCTTGGACCTGAAAACTGGGTTAGAAACATATTTAAAAATTCTTTTATCATTTCTAAAAATCACCAAAAATAGTTTTATCATTTTGTATTGATATATAAACATGTGGTAAAAAGTTTAGCTTAAATATCAATCAATATGAACTATTTTTGTGTCTTATCATTTTTACCAAAAACCAAAAACTGTATTTCTAAAACTTGAATTTTTGAATAGAAAATACATTTTGTCCAAAGCTCTTCCAAATACAAAAACATGATATTTAAACACTTTGAAACATGATGCATATGGATAGAAATCCAATATACATGAAACATATACATATCATAGTTTTTGTTTTTAATTCCAAAAATAAGTTTTGTTAAAACACAAATCTGAAATTCATGGAATAGGTATATCAAAGTAAGTTTGTCTAAGAGTTGAAGCATGCATGTATATAGAACAAATCTAATATACATTAAACCATGTAAACTTGTTTTGATCTATCTATTCATGAAAACCAAGATCGGTTAACCTAAAACCGAAAAACCGAAAACCAATATTCAAAACATGAAACGTGTGTGTTGTGAACTTGAGCTTATCATACTATTCTAATCTTTACAATTTGGATCTAAACACAAAACTAAACTAGGATACCTAAGTCTTCTTGTAGAGCGCAATCTCCAAGCCGACTCGATCCAAAACTCTTTGATCCACCGAGCAAGTGCTATATATGATCTTTGACGCTTGGGCTCTTGAATCAACATGTGGGTAGCTTCCAAATCATCTTGTTGAAGCTAATCACTTACTAATAACTTGACTAATGATCTGAAACTAAAATCACAAGATTATTAGTACACATAACTACATGAGTTAATCATCATCAAAACTAGAGTGGAAGGCCTTTGGGCCAACACTTACAGTTAACAGAGAATGGTGGTATACATATATAGGGGCTGAGTACATCCAAACGAGAGAAGTTCTTATGAATGAAGTGTTGAACCTGGAGACTGCCAAGAACAAATCCTAGATCACAAACACAAAGAGAAGGAGACACAAGCATATAACGAGGTTCGGTAAGATTGCTTACGTCCCCGGGACAGAAAAGAGAGATGATTTACACAAGATTACAAGAGGATTTACAAGGTTCTCTCAAGAACTCACTCAAAAAGGATTAACTCCAAAATGGATTTCAAGTCCTCTATTCATAGAGAGAGAAGAAAATAACCCCCAAACAGAGCAGGTCAGGTCCAGAACGCTGCTCAGATCCGACTATTGGTTGATAGGCGGTTGATCGCTCCAAGTGTGTGGTCGACCGCCCAGTCGACCGCGCAGACCCTCTAACTCTCTATTAGATCTCAGATTTGGGCCCGTCAATCGGGATCTAAGTCCCAATTCTCTGTTGAATCTCAGAGTTGGGTTGGTCGACCATGCGGTCGACCGCTAACATGGGATTTTCTTCTCTAGTGCATGCCGGTCAACTGACGGTCGATTGATTCCTTCTCTTGTGTACGTCGATCTACCGCCCGATCGACTGAACCTTTGTCAATGAGTTTAAAAACTCTATCATCCCAGTTTTTAATCATCTCTCTACATTCTCCACCTCGGTGAAGATTTTTCAAATCTGAGCCAAATACCAATGAATCTAATGCCGCTCCGAATCGACACACGATCTTTGCCACGAGATCGACACACAATCTCCGCTCCAAGATCAACAAACGATCTCCGCCACGAGATCGACACACAATCTCCGCCACGAGATCGACACACTATCTCCGCCAAGTAAACCAAACGCAAATGTTGACTCACCATATGATTCTGATGAATCCAAATGCAAAGTTACAATTGATTTCAAATGATCACAACGGATCCAAATGATTGATCTGAAATCAATCCAAATTGAGTTTGTCGTCCCCTCAGGCAACTCTCTAAAAACTCTAATATCAATTGTAACGATACCAAAATTTTCAACTCAGCTAAACCAAACAGAATGCACCATACATATCTTCCCAACACTTCACCAAAGAGAAACAACACAATATAAGCCGACCAATGAACATGTCTACAACTCAACAATTGACTGGAACACCGGTACAAATGACCTCAAGAAGAACCCAACATGAGCTAACAATGACTCAATAACTGAATGGAACACCAATCCAAATGTCTTCAAGGCGGTCAAACCAAATCTGAGTAGAGCGCATCAAATAACCAACTTCAGCTCAACAATCTGGATGCACACCCCCTTATGCAAGCTCAATTATCTTCTCACCAGAAGATCACATGTTCATCGAAATCACAACTATTCACCTACGTGAAGTCCACATTGCAACTTACTGCTGTCAATTCTCGAGAACCCAAATAGCTTTATACGAGCTGCACCACCAAACGGGTTGCGCCATTACGGCTGCCAATGTACCCCCTGCCCAAGGGATCAAGCCTCGGAGTTCATTCCATATGAGCTTCACCAAGCTCAACCAACTTCCTTCATTGCAGCAGCGAACCCAATAGACTAAGATCCATGTTTCTTTACAACCCATTTTTGCGGATTCCTTTTGGTTCCTTTAGCTGTAACTGAAACAACTTTTTCAACATGTTCAGTATCCATATCGGCTACTTGATCTCCACTCGGTGTCACAATTGACGAAATCCCAGACGATACTGAATCAACTGGACAACGTGGAGTAACATCACTCTCCACCCGCTGTGATACCACCAACTTGGTCTTCATTGTCTCCATCTGCTGGGAGACGATAGGCTTCACCATCGAAGCCTCATCCAATGTGACATGTCTGCTCGAGACAAACTCCATTTTTTTTGAATCTCATAACTTGTAGCCTTTCAAGTCTTCCTTGTATCCTAAAAACACCAACTTGTTCGCTTTAGAGTCTAACATGTCTATCTTGACATCAACATAAGCCGGACAACCAAATACTTTAAGCGAACCATAGTCACGACCAGCTCCACCTGACCAAATCTCCAACAGAGTCTTACCTCGGATCATAATCGTCGGTAGCCTATTCAAGAGATGACTAGCATACAGAATTGCCTTAGCCTAAAACGATTTGTAATGCATTAGACAATAAATACCGAACCTTCTCCAGCAAGACACGGTTTCATCTCTCTGGCTACACCAATTTTTCCATTTGTGAAGTGGCTCACAATACCATTGTTCTGACCAAATTGTAGGAAAAAATTCTTGTACTCTTCAACATGATCATAGAAGAGCTGCTTGATCTTTCTACTTGTCTGATTCTCCATCAGCTTCTTCCACTTCACCAACAACTCTGGGACTTCAACTCTTTGTCTCATAATGCCTAAAATAATCATCTACAAAAGAGACAGTATCGATGGCCTCCAAGTAATGCAGTTTTGGTAGGACCTCAAACATCCACGTGAACACAATCAAGAAGACCATGCAAATGGTGAGTAACTCTGCTGAATTTCACCTTCATCTTGTCCAAACACAACTGTCACGTAATTCCAAGTGGCAGGTCGATGCACCTTTCAATACTTGATCTGATATCAAGCCAACTTGTCTGAATCCCTCTATGCCATAATCTAGTAGAATCGCCATCCAACCGTTCTGAAGACTCCGATTCAGTGACTGCACTACCTATCAAGTAGTACACGTTATTGCAATAAAATACCCTTTAGAACAACCAATGAGCCGCTAGACATCTTGAAAACGCCTTCTCCAAGAGTCCTTCTCAGGCCCTCCACTTTCAAAGCTCCAACCGAGATCAAGTTCTTCGTCATACGAGAAATATATCTCATATTCTTCAACTCTCTCATTGTTACAATACATCTTGATACGAACAGTACCCTTGCCAACTAACCGGCATGTGTGATCGTCTCCCATGGACATCAAACCACAATCCAGCTCCCCAAAGCTAGCAAGCAACTCCCCTCTGGGACAAATGTGGTAGGTAGAACCCGTATCCAATATCTACTCAGACATATTTGAATGGGAACTAGATGGAGTAATTGAAAGTAAACAAGAATGAGTCAGAATCATTACCATCCGACTTCACGACATTGGCATCTGATCGTGACTCTTTCAACTTATTGAGCCTTGGACAATCACTCTTCCAGTGTCCCTCTTTACAAAAAGTATACTGATTCTTTTCAATTTGCGATTACCAATCATGGACTTTCAATTGGTTCTTTGCTGATTTTCTCTTTTTCGGCTTGGACTACTTTCTCTCGCGGCCAATACCTATGTTGATGTGTCACTGGAAGAACATTCCTTGTCTTTTCTCCTCAATTCAAGGTTCACAATAGCTGGCCACCTCACTGTAGCTAAGGGATGTTCTCTCATTGATCAAGATAAGTACAAATATCTCATATCTCTCATCGGGTAGAGAACTCAACAATATCAACATTTTGTCTTCATCCTCGATTACTACATTCAAATTCGTCAAATTAGCGAGAAACTTCGTGTAGATGTTGATGTGATCACTAATGGAGATTCTTCCCTTCAATTGAAAACGGTAAAGTCTCCTCTTCAAATGCAAGTGGTTCTCGACGCTCTTCATCAAGTACTTGCTCACAAAAGTCTCTCAAATCAGAAGTCTCATTCATCTCATCATACTTTAGATCTTGTGGTAAGCAAGACCTAATGATGCCATACGCTGTCTTATTCATCTTTTTCCAAACCTTCTCTTCTACATTTGTCAGTAGCTCTTGAAGCTCAAGAGTATCCTCCAATTTCTGCGCATTCAGCGCACCCAATACTTCGTATCTCCACAATCCAAAATTGTTTGTGCCATCAAACTTTTCACCACATCAATCTTTAAGTGGTTAACATTCTGAATGTTCTTTACAACAAAAAATCACTCCTATCGGATGTTTCTCCGACCATCTTCTCCAATATTCTCAACCAAACAAAGCGGACAACTATGGAATGGAATTACAAATGATAAAGTTCAGATTTTTCCTCCAATTGAAACCCTAAAAAAAGTTTCCAATTGATCTCCCACCAAAAGATAGAAGATGAGATCTAATATGGTAAAAATCAAATTTTTATCCCACCAAAGTCTCAGGTCTACAAGATCCAAGCTTCCAATCAAGATCCACTCCACCAAACGAAGCCCAAGCGTTGCCTAGAGCTCTGATACTACTTGTTGAAACTTGGAGACTGCCACGAACAAACTCTAGATCACAAACAACCCAAAGAGAATGAGACACGAGTATATAACGAGGTTCGGTAAGATTGCCTACGTCCTCAGGGTAGAAGAGAGGTCTATTGATGATTTACACAAGATTACAAGAGGATTTATAAGGTTCTCTCAAGAACTCACTCAGCAAGGATTAACTCCAAATGAGTTCTAGTCCTCTATTTATAAAGAGAAGAAAAACACCCCCAAAAAGTACAGAACGCTGCCCAGATCCGACTGTCCGTCGACCGCTCCAAATGTGCAGTCAACGCGCAGACCCTCCAACTCTCTGTTAGATCTCAGAGTTGGGCCGGTCAACCGGGCGATCGACCGGGGTCCAAGTCTCAACTCTCTGTTGAGTCTCAGAGTTGTGCCGGTCGATCATGCAATCGACCGCCAACATGGGGTTTTCTTCTCTCGTGCATGTCGGTCAACCGACAGTCGACTGATTCCTTCTCTTGTGTACGTCAGTCGACCGACCCTCTGTCATTGAGTTTAAAAACTCTATCATCTCTGTTTTTTATCCTCTCTCTACATGAAGATATTATGAATTTGCAAGCTAAATCTCTTCCTTCATTCCTTGCTTTCTTGTTTTTACTTTCCTCTAAATTCACATAAAACTCTTCTCCTTCTCAGTTTTGTTGAGCATCACCGTGAATCGAGCACTTCCAAACTATGTTGTATGGACACATGGACAGGACCCACCCATGCACACTAACATTCAAAAGTACACATAAAACAACAATATCATGTCTGATACACATGTCTGACACGACACAACTTCGTGATAGAAGTGTCGGTGCTACATACCTAGTTTCATACGAGATAACCTGACATAGGTAAGTCCGAAGGAAAGGTGATTTTTGTATTGCATAGCTCTCGTACCACACCAACTATATCAATTTGTTTTTCTGTTCGCTTCTATCTTTTCCATGACCAAGAATTTTTCTGCATCACGATAGAAAGTAATTCCTATCTAAACACACATACACAAATTCCTATCATAAATCCTTCAAGTCCCTATTTACAGCTCAAAATGAAACCTATATGCTAACTCGAATCTTACAACATGCCCCGTTTACTCAGAATACAGACCATAAAAACTCAATAAAATCCTATCTTAGAGTCTTAGACATTATAATCCTTATCCACAATCCCAAAGTAATCATTAGCTCAATGAAACATACCTAAATGACATAGGTGCTTTTATTACATCGAATCGATGTCCTCTTCTATCTCAAATTACCCAAATAAAGAGAAAAAAAGAAATAGTCTCCCTGAAAAACAAATGTACTTAGTTACTTGTGCATATATTAGCAAGCCTTACAAAAGCTTGAAACAATATAAATTACATTCCTCTTCTAACTATATCTACCTATGTAACAGAACCTCATGATAATTGATGTTACATATTCAAGGGTCTTTTTTAAAAGAAAATTATTATTAGGGTCCATGGGCGGAGCTACATAAGTCCCACGTTGGGCACGTGCCCGACCTGGAATCAGGAGTAATTTTGAAATCCCCCTATTATTCGTAAATAATTGATCCATCTATTATTCGTAAGTAATTGAGGTAGCATGTTATATTGTGCCCCACTTGTTTATACACAGTGCCCAATCTGAAGCCCAATGGCCAAGCCTAATCCCTGATAACTTAATAGAGAATACATGAGTGAGGATGTGATGAACATATAAGCCGTCGGTTCCATTGCTAATACATTCACAACAATCCTCATCACTCCTAATAAATCACACCCATCTTTTTTCACTATACATTACTCCCTCCCTCTCTCTAGATCAGATTCAAACCCATCTCATTTGTCCTTCCTCCTTCGAGCTCCTGAACCAGATCCAACTTCATATCACTCCACCTCTTCCCTCAAAGCTCAAACCAATCATTTGAATCCAAATCCGAACCCATGACCTCTCATGTCCTTCGTTGAGGCCAAAATTTGAAAATTACCTCTTTTGAATCTACTCCAACTCACTCAAACCCAATTCTGAAATTGAATCAACCACCACAAATTCTCGTCCTTGTTTATCTGAATTATTTAATCTTCATGCTTAATCCAAATGTTAAATAAAAATTTGTTTATTTTGTTAAAAAAAATTTAGGGTCTAGCTATTTTGATGTAAAACTAGCGTTACTTTTGTCTACTTCATGAGTTTTTTTAACCTATGCAGATATGACTCCATTTAAAATGTTTATGTATAAAACCTTGTTAGAAACGATTACAATTATTAGGAATGATTCACGAATTAATCACTACTCCGTTTATAAGTTTATGTGTTAAATATTTTCGCGGTGCAAAGGACTTAGGAGTCTATATTAGAGGCTTAAGATCTGTGGAACTGGAATTGTGCCCCCACAGGGTCTTTTGGATGAGTTATGGAAACATCTACTGTCACTTGTACTGATTTCACTGCATTTTCTTTCTCATACAAAAGTTAGTCTAAAAGCAACAGTCTCAAAACTGAAAAAACTGAACAAATTCAGCAAACGGCTACTGGGCAGTTACTCACACCAACAGAGGCGGCACCGAAATGAGAAACATTCAGCTCCACAGAGACACCGCTCGTCGAGTACCCAGCAGCGAAGAACGTCGCCGTCCCAACCAAATCCACCAGCGTCGAAATCACCCCACTGTGCAAATACTTGCCATCATTCTATCAAAAGAAAAGGCAAAAGATGAAAAAAAAAATTTCTAAGGATTGATAACAAAACCAAGAGGGAGGATTGAATTTTCTTTGTGATTATTTACACGAAGGCAGCGAGGGACGGTGAGCGAGCAGATGACGCGCCCGGGCGCGGCGTAGTCGATGTGGAGGCCGGTGAGGGCCACGGCGCTGTAGAAATTCGGGGGGCGAGAATCGGCGGAGATGACGTCGACATCGTCGGCGCTGCCTTCGAATGATCGCCTCACTGCTTCTAAATCCATGGAAGAGGGGATTGGAAGAGGGGGAGTGAGAGAGAGAGAGAGAGAGAGAGAGGACCGATACGGGGCGAAATAATATAAATTTTGTTCAGGAAAAGTATACAAAGCCCCCCAGTTTATTCTAATCTTTGAAACTCGCCTGATGATGTGGCATCCTACGAGGGGCTAACTTTCTGCTGTCTCTGGCGGGCTTCATTGGGCTTCTATGCGGCCTTTTAGGCATTGGTCAATGGTTCGGGCGGGTATTCTTATTGGGCCACTAATTAAGGCCTTTTCCAAAGTCAACTTTCGAAAAAGACGAGGCTTGATTTACAAAAAGAGACACTGTTACACAAGAACCACGAGATAAAGGCCTCTTTTAAGAAGAATCTTCTTTAAACAATTCCTCACTTGAAACGTTGAAGGTTTAGGATTCAGTCTGAAGCTTTCTTTCAAATTAAACTTTTGGATTAAGCAATTATCTGACTATGATAATTTTATTTCATCCATAATTATGAACTTATAGTTAGTTATTTAAGGCATGCATTGTTATTATTTGCTTCATTGCTTGTTACCTAAATGAGCCGAAACCGTCATAATCTTTCAAGATGAATCTGCATTCCAAAACCCTACTTTATGTGCATTCCACTCTTTCTAGTTCCACACGTGTGCATGATTATAACAGTGCGAGCCAAAGAATCAAACAAAAAAAAATTAAACCACTTCCATAATCCTCATTCTATTACTTACCCGATTCATCGCGCACCCACAAAACTACCCAATGAGTAAAGTACGGGCCCCGCAAATCCGCCTGCTCCCGTAACTCCAAATCCGTGCTCTAATAATTAGCACTCGCTGCTAATCTCGCTCAAACCTTCCCCCGCTGTCGTTTCCCGATAAAAAAAACCCCATCAAACCCCAGATAATTTAAAATTTGCAGAGCGGCCCCAGAAACCTTTTTGCATCGACCAGGAGAAGAACGGATCGGAGTTCGTCCTGCAGCGGAATAGGTCGGTTCACTCGAAGCAGCTCCGGTTCGGACACGGATCGGGCGCGACCGGACGAGATTCGAGGTATTGGGATAAGGATGACAGGAGGAGGGATCAAGATTACGACGAGGAGGATGTTTTGGGGCAGAAAGTTGAGAGAGAAGATAAAAACTTTGGAGTTCGTGATGAGAGAGTGAGAGGAAAGAGTGAGATTGGGTGGTGGGTTGTATAATGAAGGGGGGAGCTGAGTTGGATTAGTATGAGGAGTGTGAAGCTGAACTGGAGAATAGGATGCAAGTGAGGAGAGGTGAAGAGATTGGGTTGGATGATGAGTACGATGATGGGATGATGATGATGGCATGGCTGGAAGTTGCGTGATGATGATGAAGTAAGGACCTGGGGCACTATCTTAAAAGACTAGCTTTTAGGTGGTGTTATTTAAATTCTTATATACTGAAGATCACATCGCTATGTCTAGCCGATGTGGGACTATTTATTCGACCCAACTCCCAACAATTCATCTCTCGAACAAAGAGTTTCCCTGCAAGTTCATCTTTATAACTGGAACACCATCTTCACACTTGGAAGATATATGTTCCATCAAGATCCTCTTCACTGCGTTGTGATCGCACGTCTTACGTGAAGCACAACTTGCAGCCTCTCCTCTTCACCGCGTTTGCTGGACACGTCATACGTGAAACATGACTCCTGCTGTCAATCTCTAAAGCTCAACTAGCTCTATAGGGACTTTATTACGTCTTTTTGCACCCTGAGAACTCACTCCTCATCCGAGAATATCATATGCTCAATCGAGATCACTTCTCTTCACTGTGTTGGAGAGCAACATCAACATGTCTTACATGAAGCATCTGGAGCATGGTTATCTCCTTCGAGAGATTAATCTTTATAAATCCAAGCTTAGCAGGGACTCACTGCGCCTTCCGTTGCGCCCTAGGGATCGAACATTTCGAGACATGACCGTGATACCATTTGCAAGGACTCTGATCACCATCTCAAAAGAGTAGCCTTCTAAGTGAAACTGTCTAAATTCTCATATACTCAAGACCAGTCTAGCCAATGTGGGAGTATTAGCTGGACTCAACTTCCAACAAATTGCCACTTAACAATGATCCTTATCTCATATTAGAATATTTTCTCTGGCAGAAAGGTTGTGAGTATACCATTTCCAATCATTACCGGCACTGTGTCTGGGAAGAGGTGGCGCACAATAAGAAACTGAATAAGCACAACCATAATGTCACTGATCAACAGTTTGAATTTTATCAGTCAGATGGACTGAGGAGATTTGACCCTGCTGATCCTTAGAAACTACTTCCGAGCAGTATGAAACTTAATTCTTGTTGTCGACTTGGAGATGATGCAGTACTGTGTCCTTTATCTCGCCATGTTTGGTTTTAACTGTGGACAGATGTTCCAGAAGGATCCTTCATTGTAAGAGCACACATGCTGATGTCCAATTTGTTTACCTGATTATTTTACTCCTCGCGACCGGCTGAGTTTTATCCCCACGTGGTGTTTGTTTGGTTATCGTAATTGGTCGTAATTCGTAAGTCGTAATTGGTAAATTCTTTTACAGTTATAAATGAGTTACATACAGGTAAGATTTACGATATTTGGTTGGTAATATAAAGTTGTAAGTAAGAAAATGTATTGTGTTTTACGATATTTGGTTGTCGTAATGTGTAAACCGTAAGTGAAAAAGTTGACCACAAAATTAACTATTTGGTGACTTAAAAATTTTTAATATTACAAATAAATACTAAAAATGTTAAATATTAAAAAATTTAATATTAATATAAAAAAATAATACAAATTCGCATGACCACAAAATTAACTGTAAGTGAGCTGTAAGTGAGTAGTAATTGGATTGCAAGTGAGTGGTAGTTGAGTTGCGTAAGTTTTTTACGAATTACGATCCAAACAAATACCGTAATTGTAATTAGGTTGTAAGTGATTCATAAATTACGACCTTTTACGACATTTACGTCCAAACAAACAACCCCATACTTGAAGCTTAGAATGATGAATCCTGGAAAAACTTTTCATCCGAGTACGTTCAAGGTGCCTAGCTAACTGTTGCTCTTAATCCGAGAAATGAATTGACTTTAATTATTTTCTTTCACACCTCTGTTCTAAAGGCTTTTTTGTTCACGGGATTGTGAGAGGCGCATGATTGCAATACTCTTCAGACGCAGCAGAAAACAAGCAGAGTCTTCCGATTCAAACCTCAAGATGACAAATGGTGTGATGAGGTAGATTTGGGAGAGTTTTTTCTGTATTTTTTTGGCAGCCACGGACAAAACTTGAAACTTAAACTGACAGAAGGGTTCAAGGCAGAGTGAGATTTTGCTTGCCTTCGAAAATCACGTTTCTCCTATATTTGTCCGTTATATGTCCTTTGTTTCTGATTTCTGATGTGAGACGGAGTGGGAATTAGGGTTTGTGGTGAGATTTTATGGAATTGAGAAAGAATAAGAGAAGAAAGGAAAGATATGATCGCGGATCGTAACTCGGATCTTGACTTCACAGCGTATGATTCAATCTATGGGATTAAAATCAATACTCAAAACAAATAGCTTCATTTTTTTATCAAATCATTTAATTCCTTCTCATCCTACAACAAGTGCAATGTACGTGTAATTATTGATAATATCAAATCTTACCAAATCTAATCACATCTAGATTAAAATAAATCATAAATTTTTAACAAATCTACTAAAATCTAAAATCAACTAAAATCGTAAATCTGTCCAATCTGAATCGTTCGCTTTTCCCATAATTCTCTCCGGCTTGAAAGCATTCATCTCTGGTGAATGAAGTGGTAAGTAGCAAGGCCAGTACAAGCGGGTTGAATCACATTACGAATCCTCATAGGTCAAGGTGGTGGTCAGGGAATCATCATCGATACGTCATGGTTACACCAAGGTGTTGACCAACCGGCTGTAGCCGATGGTACCTCGAATAAGGCACATGTAACATGCTGAGGCAAATCATCTCTAATGAAGACTGAATCGATTGTGCTCTGCACTATAAGAATTCCTTCTTAAAGTCCACTACATGCTTATATATAGCCTACAACATGTGTATTGCACGTGCAATTATCGATAATATCAAATCTAACAACATTTAGATTCAAACAAATCCTAAATCTTGACCAAATTTGCTAAAATCTGAAATCAACTAAAATCCTAAATCTGTTAAATCTGGACCGTTCGCTTTCCCTGTCAATTTCCCTCCATTATTTTTGTTGTTTTAGATATAGGCCAGTTCAAGGTTTTGGGTTATATCTTTCTATTGATTCAAGTAATTTTGGCTTGAGCTATTCATTTTATTCCTATTCTTGTGTCCCATTTTAGCAAATGTAATATCACCCTATTGATTTATTGTAGAGGCATGCCCATTTTAACATTTGTGGGTATAGGCTACATTGTTATATTTCTGTGTAAATGTCTCTTCTTTAAACATAGCGAATAGTTTGAAATCCTTCAACTTGCTTCGGGTTTTAATGGCCTCATGCAATGCTCAAATCAGAATGCTGCAGGAAAATCTGATGAATATGCATCCCATGATTTCCTTAAAAACCTCGGTGTTAAGGCTTCTTTCTTGCATCTCTGTGTATCAGAACGACAGTTAAAGCCTAACGAAGTGTTCGATGACCTCAGTATCAATTGGACCAATAAATGCACCTCTTCATTAAACTTAGTTCTTGCTGGCAATAGTCGATGTTTGGTCTCAGTTTCAGGTATGCTTTCGTGATGATAGCGAATGGTTTGGCTAGATATGATTCTGTCATTTACAATGTTAGCTAATGAATGGTTGGAGTCAGGAAGATGCAATATGCATTGTGCAAGTTTGTTTTACCAGTGACAAGTAGGGGTGCCATCAGATCGGATACGGATCGGATATTTGTCTTTACTATATCTGTATCCGCACCCAACTTTCGAATACGAATATGGATACGGATATTGACGGATGTGAAAAAATGATATCCGTATCCGCAAAAAATCGGATATCGGATGTGCATTGGATATTAGCGGATCGGATGCGGATACTAATCGGATATATAAAAATGGATACGGTTAAAGATAAATTAAACGGATATATTTATATTACTTTTTATCGCATCTATAACAATATTAAATGTCTACATACTATGATAGTATTGTGTACATATCAATCTTCCACCGTATTCATTGTCATTCGACTTTTATAGCAATGAATTACACTACTTCCGGTGCTAAATGCTGATTCGGATGCGACGGTTGATGTTGAAATACTCATAATATCTCTTGCTATTCTTACGAGAATTGAATACTTTTCACTATTACTTTTTTACCGACTCAAAATATCAAAATATATTACCTTATTTCATTGAAGAATAGTCTCTTTCATACGGATATTATTATCAAGCACCAAACCTTCGGATATCAGATCGGATACGGATAGAATATTATTTTTATAGTATCTGTATCCGCACCTAACTTTAGATACGAATACGAATATTGACGGATGTAAAAAAATGATATCCGCATCCGTGTTGGAGCTGGATTCGGATACGGATATCCGCAGATAATCCACATCTGGTGGCACCCCTAGTAACAAGCCCTCCGTGTAGAACTCTACTGATGTAGTACTATAGGGGTCAATGGTTATAACTGAAAGCCAAAAGCATTTCATTCATCAATGAACCTCCTCATTGAACTAAAACTGAAAAGGCAATTTCTTCGTGCAATGTACATTTTCTGGCATTTATTTTTCATACTGTACCTTGCATGTGCTTTGTTTTCTATACAGTACAGCGTGGGCTTTGTAATGTATAGAGCTGTTCTTCTATGATGAATGAGCCTTTACCTTCTATATTCAAATATGGTTCTTTCTGCTTCGAGATTCGATGGATATGTTCACTTGCCTCCATTTTATCAGTGCTGTATTTGAAAATACAAACAGTCTGAAATTTTAATCTAATGCTAGGTTTGGCCACGAGCAATGAAACATGTACATGTATATATGTATGTTTATACATGCATACATGTACATTACAAACAAAATGATTTCTTGTCAGGCGAAACTAATACCAAATACTAACCACCACTTTTTATATTCTTTTTTTTTTAAATGTTTACGAGCATTTTACAGTGTACTAGTTTCACTAATCGCCAGTTTACACAACATTAGAATTGAAAAATGAAAGAAAATTCTCCTGTCATGTGTCCCTTAATTCACATAAATGTAGTAATAAGAAATGAAGATCAGCCCAGAGAGAGAGCCCTTTCTCTGAACGCACCCAACATCTCATTCCTCCCCTTGATCACAACTGCAAACACCTCATCGACCACTGCATCAAACATCTCTATCCCCTCTCTCAGCTCTTCTGAGCTCGTCCTCAGCACCTCTGCGCTCATCAAAAGCTCCTCCTTCTCAGTTTCTCCTTGCTGCACTTTGGCCTTCAGGTCTCCCACCATACTATCCACCATCTCGTGCTCGGCCAAGACCAACCTCGACCCATTCCTCGGCTTCAGAGCTCTCTCATGGAAGCGAAGAACCAAGGACGCCAGCATTTCAACAAACGGTTCCAGCTGCGGGAATTTGGCGATGAGCTCCTCGCTTCCCACCTGTATCGAGAGAGGAGAAACTATGGCGGAAACAAGGAGCACCGACACCACAATCATCGCGCATTTGGCAGCGAGCATGACAGCAGCGATACTCTTGTCTGTTTTGTTACTGCAGTGAAATCCAATCTCTCTGCCTACACTAACAGTCTCTGTTACCACCCGCGTCTTAAGAAAACAACTTCCTTGCTTGCGTCCTGCCCTTCCAAAACCCATCTCTTCCAGCGAAATCGTGCATGTAGGACCGCCCTCTACGATCTTTTGTACTGTGAGGTCAACCACCATGCGGTATCGGTTGATGCCAGATATCGCAGACTTGAGCGAGTTGCAGAAATCCAGCAGCATCGCCGTCTCCTGCATGTACTGATTGAACCAGTCCTCTTCAGCTCCGAACGTGATGGGCAGCTTGCACTTCTTGAAGAGAGCGAGGAGCTCGATCTGCATTTTCTTGAGGAAGTTCATGGCCTCGACTGACCAGCGCAGAGAGACCGAGCCCTCTGCCAGGGACCGCTCCAGCCGCCTGAGGTCCTCTGAAAGAAAAGAATAGAAAGCACAAGCATCCTGCGCCGAAAGGGGGCAAAAGCTTCGCCCTGCGAGCGAGAAAGGACGGAAACACAAGAGAACTGACCTGACCATGGCTTGAGACACAAGGAGGAGGGGGAGCTTAGCTTGGCAGAGAAACAAACATCTGAAGCAAATACCAAAGGCTTTCGGCCACTACTGGTTGATATCCATGCTTTGTAAAGGGATCAAAAAAGAGTAGAGCCAAAGAAACCTTGGTTCCAAGTACTTATAGTTGAAGGGAAAGTTGAAGGATGTGAGATGAGTCACGCAAGATCCAACCCCACTTTCTGCCTAAAGTAACAGGGTTTTTTAGAAAGTCCAATGACGAGAGGTCAATTTGTAAGCACACGGATATTTACTTTGTTTAGGGTTTTATGTTTCCAGTTCCGATCTTTTCCCCTTTGGGCCTGTTTGGTTAAAGGTGAAAGTGAGGAAGTAAGGAAGTGAGGAAGTGGTAATAATTCCCTTTGGAACTTAAGAATTGGTTAGTAAGTTTTCCGGTGTTTGGATTTTGCTGGGAAGTATGGTTTGAAAAATATTATGTCTTTTCCGGTATTTGTATGATAATGTAAAAGTGGAAGTGAAAAAGTTGACCACAAAGTTGACCGCAAAATAATATTTAAATAAAAATTAATTAAGAAAAATAAAAAATGAACTGTAATTAGAATGCAAGTGAGATTTACATGATCAAAAAATTAACTATTTTGTGCTACAACTTATTACAAATGAGATTTATATAACCACAAAATTAACTATAGCACTCAGGAAGTGAGGAAATGGTTGTGTAAAAGAGAAAAGAAAAAAGAAAAGGGGGTTTTCTTATTTTCTTTTTCCGGTGTTTGGATAGATAGGGAAGTGAGCAATTATACTTCCCCATTTCTTTACTTCCGCCCACTTCCTTGCAACCAAACACGCGATGTTGGTCAGTAAACATGTTGCCTGAAAGCAAGGTAAAAGAAATAGCAAGGACAAGGCAAGAAGTTAGACAATAGTACATGTCGAATATAATTTGTCAATAATAAGACGCAAACATCACCTGCTGTAAGCTACAAGAAACAAGGACAAAACCAAGGACAGATGAAAGAGACGATTACGCTAACAAATTGCTAACAAATAGCAAGCAGTAGCTTTTGTATTCATCCGAGTTGAATACGCTTGTTAGGAATAATTAATAAATAGTCGTGTAGCAGCACGTTATGGTGATGATAAATGTGTTATCATTAATGGAACCTGTAACTGCCTGCTTGGGTGTTGAGCGTTGGACAAGCGAATAGCCTCGTTGAATCCATGAGAAGAGGAGAATACAGGCATTGTGATTTAAAATGATGTCACAAGACTAGTAATATAGCTGCAACAAACAGTTAGGAGGAGCATCGTATGCATCTCAACTAGAGAGATCTTAAACTTCTTCAAACTACTTGTCATGATGAATTTATCAAGGTAGGGGAATGAAAGTATCAGCAGTGGGAACATCATCACGTTTCCCACTCCCATAATCTATTTAAGTTACAAGATAACTAACATACATATCAAAGTAACTAAAGTTGCTCCTCTCCTCCCCTGTTCAAACTCGGAGCGTTACATATTCTCCTCAAAATTCTCTTGTAGCCTCAAGAGTCGTTGAATTTTCTGCGAGAAAAACAGAGATTGAGATTGTCAAAGTCCGAATAAATGTAGGCAAGTATTGGGAACGCGAGTCATGGCAGCATCGATACTGAACTGGTAACATAGAGATCACCTTGATCACAGTTCATCTTTTACTGGCTCAGCCTGGACTGGTGTGTCCTGAACTGGTGCATCCGATTGACCAGCTGTATCCCTGTGTTGGTTTATGAAATTGATGATATCCTCTGCTGACCTACCCTCCTCTTCGTACTGCACTAACTTGCCGCTAGCAGAAGAGAAATACAACGTTGGATAGCCCCGAACATCATACTCCTTCGGGACATCATTTGCAGTAGCATCCTAAAAATGAGAACACAGATGGAATGTCAGAACAAGATATGAGAAGCTTGAATATTATAAAAATCTAAGAACAAAGAAATCTTGATGGGTGATCAGAAGAATTTAGGGAAAACAAGGTAGTCCGATATGGGCTTGCAGACAATTTTCTAGAAGATTTTCTTTTAAAAAAAAAAAAAAAAGCATTATCTCACTAAGCCAGTAAAAAATAAAATAATAACAAATGTTAGCAGCAAGTGGTTAGCAACTATTTGCTTTACGTAAGTTTAATTTACATTCTTTTATATGAGCTTTAGGAAAGCATTCAATTTGTAGCCAAATATTATCTAATATTTAAACATATGACATGTATATAAACTCAACAATATTGAAGTTTTCTTTATTGTTCCTAAGCAGCAAGGTGGCAAATAACTGACAAAAGTACAGGCACATGCATATAGCATGTAAAGGGATACAACTACAAGGAGACCACATATCCCAATTTCAGCAAATCAGTAGTCAACTGGATAGTTATAGAGTTGTTAGTAAAGAAAAATTACCATCTTTGCAATGACCACATCAGTATCCTTCTCAAATGAGACAGCTACTTCATCCAAGATAGGCGCCAGCTTTTTGCAATGTCCACACCAAGGTGCATAAAACTCAAGTAAAACTGTTAACAGAAAAAAGGACGTTTAGCAACATTAGCTTAAGAACAGGAAACAAATACTGAAATGTGCTATGTGAAACAACTAACTCATAAATCAATTCCATCACTATAAATTCATATTCCTAATAGACCAACACTCATGAAAAACAAATTGGGCCAAGGAGCTTGTGGCATTCACGCAGTATGAATCATAAATACCCATTTTTATCTAGGTTAGCTCTAACATGGTGATCTGGTATATGATATGATCTATATTATTCTAGCTTTTATCATATTCCATAGCTCCAAGATTCTCATATTCAGTCTTGAACCTATAGAAATTTGTTCTTATTGCTCCAGATACTCAGTTTCCTCATCATGAGAACAGGATCTACCGTGAAGTTCACAGTATTCCACTGAAAGTGGGTTACAACTAAGATTATGAGAGTTAGCCCAAATGTTACAAAACAAACTGGCAACTTGTCCACATGAACTCAGTCAAGGTCATATACTTGTAAGCAAAAGCCACTATCAAAACATCATTGACATTCTTCATAAAAACATAATAGTAGCAGTAATAATAATAATATTTATTTAAAATAATGCATCATCAACATTGTTTAATTATAGAATGCATGTATATACTTCTTTTGGAACACAATCCACAGGAATGTTAACTCTCTAATAAAAACAGTAACCAATTATAAAGAAATAAGTAAAGTTGAAATGGTAACTAGACGCGCTATTAATTATAACTTCTAACAAGTTATTATAAACAAGCAATTTTAGATTTCCCTCCATACATATAATTTCCATTCCCCAATTATAGTAAAATCTCCCAGTAATGATTTCAATATGTATGATTCCTTTGTGGAAAGCAAACTCACGACATCAACAAACACTGAGAAGCATTAAAAGTTTCACATAAAGATGGTTAAAGGCCACTAGCAAAGGTTAATAATTATAATCCTGTGACAATCACATCCCATTTGATTTTTTACATTACTAACAAAACTTGAACCAAGAGATAACTTATCTCTCTTTATCAGAGAATTTTTAATATTCACCTTTAACAAAGACATTGGATTTCCAAGTCACTATTATTTCGCAACTCCTGCTGCTAAATTGTACTCCTCTAACAAAAGTATTGAGGGTCCTCATTGCATTCAAAGAAAAACTCAAAATAATGAAAAGCAATATCCACAAACAAATACTTCTGAAAAGAGAAAATTGAAAAACACTCATTCCACATTTAATATTGAATTGGAAAAATGCATAAAATAAAAAATATGTATTTGCAAGCATGGACATAATGTTCTTTGTTGCTTTTTTCTTTTTTCCCCCCTTCTGGATCAATACAACCCTATGAACCATAAGAATTGTGAAAAACAAATATGTACAGCCGCATGCATTAAACCCAGTGAGAGAAATACCAACATGTAGAGCCGTGGAATTATACATATATCTGTATCTTTCTACAATCATGTGCGTAAAGAGTTTGCCACTATTACAGACCATTAAAATGTGATTACTGGGAACCTAACCATACCAACTATTTCATGTAAATCTCTCTTTTAATTAAGAAAACTCGTTTTTGAGAAGTTGGAACAAGTTTTTCTAGAAAATCAGAGGAATGACACATGCAATTGAGTAAACTAACCACTATCAGGACAGTAATGAAAAGGCCTTATTGTATACTGCCCATGCGGACCTTGACCAGCAAAGTCCAAAGCACAGACACTAAAAGAGCATAGCCATGGGAAAAAGAAGTTATCAGATTGCAATTGTACGCGTGAGTAGCTATCGGGGGGGAAAGGCTTATATTTTCTTTCTCCTCCCATGCTTGAAGTATTCATTTCTATAAAAGTTTCTTTGGTTTGCTCTTACCACCACCCTCCTAATAAGAAATATGATATCTTTTACCATTTTTGTGCCAACCATATTCAAATTTATTGCATTTTCTGTCACTTCTAGGACCATAGGACTAGCTGCTAGAAAGAGTTTCCAAAGCTCATGCCTAACTCCGTCCCTCTGAAACAGAGTTCAATAGAATAGGTAAAGTACAACAAAATGTAAATGAATTAAAAAAAGTGACAGACAAAATGTCACATCAGATTAAAGAACTTCCAAATTTCTAGTCACTATCATTCAAGACTCCACTTCAGGAGACAAAAGGCAGAAGTTTGATAAATAAGATCCAAAATCAAGTATCTTTTTTTTTATTGTTCACATCAAATATCTATCTCAAGAAGTAGCATTATAAGACATCACAAAATATTAAAATGGATAAAAACTATATATGAACATCTTCTGGAAGAATTCAAGATAAAAGGAATGGAGGAGACTGACAGATCAAAATCACTAATATAAAATGACTATGATATGAAAATTAATAGAAGAGAAAACATACCATTTTTTCCAGAGTTAACCACATCATGCAAGTTGTCCGCAACAACCACTTTGACAGGCTCATTGTTAACCTCAGGAATTGGTTCAGATTTCCTAAACGGTTTTAAGCTGCCCTCCTGCAAAAATACGACATGTCAGAAGACCAGAAACAGATTCCTTGAATGCAGACTAACAACATATGGTATTTCATTGAAAAATGGAAAGAAGCCTATAAAGAAGAAGAAGAAGAGACAGAAGATGTTACCGTGTACTCCTTCAACCAAGTGGCAATCTGATCAGGTTCCACATGTGGTTTAAGATATTTCTGCCCATCATTTTCTTGTATGATAATGAGGGGTACTTGATCTTCGTTAAGGCCAAAATACTGTTTACAGCCGTAAAGCTTGTAAGGAGACAATATAGATGGATGTCAATAAATCGGGAAGTGAAAATTAGTGTATAGAGAATACCTGGAAGGCACCTTGACTGGCATCAAGATCACCAATCAGAAAGCTTACACCCTTCCCTTTGAAACCAAAGGCAACTTCTTGATACTTAGACTTAAGAGCATCAAAGTGTTCACTGCTGAAATTCAGAAAGAGCATAGCCTGTCCACCAGTAAAAGTCAATACATCAGGACATGCTAGAAAGTGAAAATAGAAATGTCAGGATACAGTCCAAAATTATATTATCCCAATAACAGTAATTTTTTCATCATTCTAGTAGATCACTGCTATGCAACGAATCTAAATTATAATGCAACACAACACAATATGCATCCTTATGGCGCCGAAGAAAGTATAGAAGGAGACAAATCCATTATGAGCAAATAAATGCAAAACTTAAACAAGTAATATTCCAAGTGTAATGTGTGAAATAAGAAACTAATGGTCCTCTGGCTAAGGTCAGATTAACCCTCATCCTTTTCCCTTAAGAAGGACAAACAAAAACTATTAAATATGTATCATACTAGTGGGCTGGAAACTAATTAAAGTATTTTATCAAATGATACAAATCAGTCACAAGTTTTATGTGATATTCCTATAGAAATGTAGCAGACTGAAATGATCTTAAAGATAATGATCAGAAAAGATGTATAGAAGGCTATTCTCAGAATTGTGGGGATAAATAAGAGAAGATGGGACCTAAAAAGAACAATAGAGAAGCGAACAGAAAAAATATATGCAGCAGATAGAAAATCTAAGAGGTGCTTCCACGATGAGACTCTCAGTACCACACGAGTAAAGTTAAATCATGCACATGAATATAATTGCATTATGAAAAACATTATTTCAAAAACCTGTCCAAAATCTCTATCATAAAATGAATAGTTGGGTGGTTCAAGATACTGAAGTACAGTAGTACCCTGCAAAGTTGAATTTAATTCCCGAAGCTTAAGTGACCTACTCGCAATCTATATATAAGAAAACTAGTTAATATACAATAGCACTAGAAGATACCATATCCATGTTTCATGATGGATGAGTAGCATAAACTTCAGAAAAACTTAGCCCAGAAATCTAAAATCAAGAGCTACTCTAAGATCTATCAGATGACGAAGCACCATACTAAGCATGGACTCATAAAATGATAAAAACACTTGAGAGTTATCATGATCTCAGAACTTATCAATTTCATAGTGAAAAGAATAAACGTCCAGATGGAGGATTTCAGCGAGGACTATCCCTCCAGTACATATGATTTAGAGAGAATCATATATTATCAATGCATACATGTGCTTTTTGTGTGTGCGTGAGTTAGCACATACAATCCCATCAACATGCAAGCATGTCCCCAGCATGTTAAGAAGCTTCTTAAGAACTTATCAGTTATCAGTAACACTTTGGAAAACCCGATAAACATTTTGAAAACCTGGACTTCATGTGAGATGAAAGAACAATGACCATGAAGAATAATTTTATGTTTGCCATGTCAATCTCTATTCAAACATGCCAATGCTGCTAGTTTCTAAAGATGCAATGTTGTATGTGTACTGTAACAGATATTAGATAGAAACATGCATTGAAAAGTGCAATTTTGTTGGGCAATCCAACTGAACTTCTTACTTTGGCACTATCGCTGTCGAAGAATTTAATGACGTAAGGGTGGTTGGCAGGATCATTGTTAAAGGTAGTGACAGTAGGCACGCTAGCAACTTCAATGAACTTTTCTAGAGCTTCCACATGAAAATCCTGGAAAAAAAAAGTACATAGTACTTTTACTAGTGAGGTTATGAATCAAATGAAACAGATCTTTTGATGATTAATGCACATACATGTCTGTGCATATGCATATAGAAATGTTTTTCGCATAACTACATGTCACATGTATCTTTCCATGTGAAAATGGACATACAGGATAAAGGGTGGAGTCATAATACCTGGAAATCAACAATGAGTTCATCAAATGGTTTGAATAGCCTAACAATGGGTCCCTTTACCGATGAATCCCCACGAGGAAGGAGCTTAGCATCCAAGACATGACTAAATTCATAGTCTGAACGCAATTTCTCCGCTACTGCCAAGAAGTTCTCAAACTCCTGACCAGAAAATTCAGGGAACACTCCAACCTGTAATAACATTTAATAGGATTGAGAGCTTGCAATGGAACTAACAAGAAAATTGGGAGCTAACTAGAAAATAAGAAATATAGGAGGTGGAGGCTATTGGGGAGCACACGTGAACTCACAATGATAACTTTCTTCTCAGTAATGATATTTTCAGCATCCTCTGAGGATTTTATCTCAGAAGAAGCAGGACCAACTTGTTTCTTCAAGTATTCAACTATGCCTTCGAACTCCCTAGGACCTTTGTACTCTTGGATGTTCTTCCCTGCATTCCTAAAGATCTTAATTGTGGGGAAGCCCTTCACGTCATACTTATTTGCAAGCTCCTTGTTAACTTCCTCATTGGCATCAACCTTGGCAAGAATGACTGGAGGGTCATGCTTACTCAGTAGTGATGCAGCCTTCTCATACTGCAAGGAGAAAGATACTAAAAAGTTTTAGGATTCAGAAAACATTAAAGGAAATTAGCATATAAGTACGAATTTACATAGGTCACAGGAATTATAGTTAATATGGCCGGGCTTCTAGAAATTATTACCTCAGGAGCCAGTTTCTTACAGTGCCCACACCTGTCAGATGAATTGAATATAGTTAGTAATGGATCTGTGGTTGTTTAGTCAAGTATCAACAGAACAATGCAAGATTATTCACTATAAAACCCAGATAATTGAAGAATAAATCATAAATTTAATGTCAATAATTGATTACAATAGAGTTGGATAAATCATAACAATTTATATACACCATCATCTCAACTGGTGCTCATATGCTCAAACATAGCAGAGTGTGTGCGTGTGCGCGCGCGTGTCAGAATTGTCATATATTTATAACCATGCATTTAAACTTAAAAATATTGGAAAAAAAATAATATCAACAATTAGCTAAAGATTATAACAAATTATGTCTTTAAAAAAACATAAAACATGTTCAAGTAAGGATTACAAAACTCCGTTAAAAAATGCATGTTTTCCTTAACTCTCTTTTAAGTGTAGTTGTAAACACAGAGGTTTTGAAATGAATTTTTTTTTCAAACAAAGTTTAGGAAGGAGATTTGCTAACTATGTGTATACTTGCATCTGGTAAGGGATGAAGGTCTAACTGAAAGACCTATGGTTCTAAATATATCAGGTTTGAACAGGTAAAGACTCAACTTTGACAGCAATGCATACTGCCTCAGAGAGGGCACCGTTGAATGACTTGTGTCAAATTAACAAGAAACCAATGTCATCTATGGCCAAAATTATGATGAACAAAGCTCTGTCATCATTATAGCAAACAGAATCAAAGTCTCAAATAGTTTCTTACAGACATCAAGTGAAAAACCAAATCAGTTCTCACTTTCAGGAGATTGTGTTTTGCAGCCCGTTCCATTACATGCATGAGTGTACTCTATATACCCATATTTAGTTCTTCATAACAGGAAAAGAACCAAAGACAACCATTTAAGGTTTATAAGTAATAAGGATAAGGAGGGAACGGGGATTTCAGCGTGTGTTTATTTATACATTTAGGCAACCTCCTCATGATCAGCACAACAAAGTAGAAAAAAACTAATACAGATCCTTTTTCAGCTAGCCAAAAAAGGACCTCGTCATGACCAATAACCTCGTGATTCTCTTAATAATTTAGGTTTTAACTTAAAACAATTGTAACAGTTCAGTTAAATCTGTGAAAAGGAAACTTGCTGACTTTTTCCCCCCAACATCAAATTCAGGTGAAAACAATAACTAATACCACATATAACATCTTATGAAAGATATTAAAAATAAAATAAAATAAAACTTGTCATTAAATGGCCGGGATTGATCTAATCAACAGACCAAACACTAAATAGATCTTGAAGTTCGCCTGATCAAGAGCACTACTAAGACCAAGTACTAGAAACTCCACCATGAACAAAAGATGAAAAAATAAGTAACTTTTAAAGTAGAAAACTAGATCCCCTTTCCTACTCGAATCTAAACAGAGATCTGCGATCAACAACACTAAATAAACAACTGTAACTACAAATTAGAGATCTAAGGAGTAAAAATTTACCAAGGAGCGTAGAACTCGACGACGATGAACGGATGCTTAGCGATCGCCTCATTGAAGTTGGAGGCGTCGAGTGTGAGCACCGACGAAGGCTCCTCCTTAGATTCGCCCTCATCTTCAGCACTCACTGAAGAAATTGAGGAGAAAACGAAGAGAGCAAGAAAAACCGAACAGATCAAAGCCCTAGATTTGGCCGCCATTTGAGAGAGAGAGCTCAACGGAGCGTTCGAGTTTACCTGAGAGACTGCTCGTTTGCGGAGAAACGCCAGCGACATTATATAGGGTCGCCGCAGCAATGAACCCACCCTGTGCGTCATGAATGAACCGACGATCAACTGAGGTCTACAAAACACAAATCACCATCACAACAAGTATAAACTTGACACGTGTGCAACATTCCGTTCTTTCTGACATGTCAAGCAATGGGACGGCGACTCCGTTTACGCTGCGTGCTGACGATGAGTCCCCTCGGATCTTCCGAAATTCCGCGTGTGGGGATTTTTGCGAGGAGATATGCTGAGTTGGCTAGCGCGATGGCGCCAAATGACGTGGCGTCCAGTGATATCGCGCCACATGTAATTACACGTCATTTGGGGCCGTTTCGTGGGGACTAAATTTCCGGGCCGATATTTTAGCACGTGCTGCGGAGGATGAATCCGTGGATTTTTCAATGATTAAACAATAGAGGTTCAGCTCACGTGTGTGTGCGCCACACACACATGTTATAAGAGAGCCAATCTCGTATTGACACGTGAGATTGTCTCTCTTATAATATTATAAAAAGTGTAAAGATTTTAAAATTTTGTCCCTCTAAAACCATCTTATATACGTGTCAACGTGAAATTAGCTCTCTTATAATATGTGTGTGTGGCTTACACACATGAACCGAATCCAACAATACAATTGGATTTGGTGGTTATACGCTACGACATAACTCTCCGTATAAAATATTTATGCGTGCACGAAGGATCTCCCTCAACGTTACAGGGGTTCGGTTCATGCGTGTGAGCCACACACACATACAATAAGAGGTTCAATCACGCGTTGACACGTGTACACATACAATAAGAGGTTCAATCACGCGTTGACACGTGTATTGATCCTCTTATAATATGCTATGTATGTGGGCCTCACACACATATTATAAGTATTTTAATCCACGTGTCAACGCGTGATTGACCATCTTATTATATGTGTGTGTGGCTCACACATCGTGAACTTACTCCACGTTACAGTATTGTCAAGATCTCTCGCATACAAAGTTCTGTATGCAAAATTATTGAAAAGGAATCAGCAATTAAAAAAAAAAGTCATGCAAATGAGTTGGGCACTGTTTTTCCGTCGCTGGTTGAGTTGCCAGAGCCGTGAATTAGTTTTGTCTTCGTTTCTTTAAAAAAAGAAACAGCATATTATTGTCTTCATTTATAACCTCATAGTGTAGAACTCTGTAGAGATACGAGATTAATAAACTTTGATAGAATAATATAATAAGAATATTTTATGTTATGTATATATGTTTCTTTTTCATTGCAAAAAGAATCACAGCCAGCACACTTGTTTGGAAAGATTTAGGGGAAAAAAGTATTTTATAATGACTTTGCAAGTCTGCAATGTCCCCAGACAGGACATCTGTTCTTATGGATGATGTTGAGTGGCAAAAGATATAGTTTTAACGTGCAATTATAAAAGGCTTATTTTATGAAAAGTATCTCAAAAAAATTTTCATATTTAAATATCTTATATTATTTTTATTCATGTTTAATATCTCCTACTATTTTTTTTCTCATATTTAATATCTTTAATTTTTCTTTTTTTTAATAAGATACTTTGAAAATATTAAAAATCTCTAAATTACTCGTATTGCTTATTCTTCTTCTCAAATCACAAATGGAATCCTAATTTTAGAGAAAGTAGGTGGAGGTACTCATGAAAGTATTGAAGAGAAGACTCACACGAATGAGGAGATGATGGTGATGACAGTATAGAAGGTGGTGATGCTAGGGCAAGAGAGTGAGAATGATGATGTTCAATAGGAAGGAGAAGAAATGGGTTCAATTGAATTCAATTTGGCTTTGAGATTATTGTGTCATAGAAGGGAGGGGAGAGAGAGAGAATAAGTAACTATTATGAAAAAAAATTAAGTAGGAAGAGATTACACTCTTAATGGAAATGAAAGACAAAATGTTGGAATATGAAGAATATATATGTGAATCTTTGAATTGAATTACGGCGAGATCCGTTGACCGAATCAATTGGATGATGGTTGGAGTGCGTTTTCCTTCCATTGGAGATGAACGTGCTATATTCACATGTTCAATTACGACTTCGAATGAATGAGATATTCAAGTCTAAAAATTGTCTAATTCAAAGCCAAAATGAGATTAAAGGTAGCTAAAGACATTTAGTCTCACATTGGCAATGGGATGGAAGTTCGTAATGTTTAAATAGAGAAAATTGAGAACAAAGGGCGTGCTCTTTGGGTACTTGGAGTTTTCGCGCGCGATTGGTCGGCGCCGGTGCCAGGCTCGGGCTCGGGCTCCCTACCCGGCTTGGTTTTTTTTTTTGAATCGGGTCTCACGGGTATGAGTTGCGAGCATACCCGCTCCGCTATCCGAACCGCACCGCCAACGGACCCGCTCCGCTACCCGATCCAAACCGCCCTGTAACACCCCGAATTTTTAATCCATGATTAAAAATATAAATCTCGAATTATTATGTTAATTGAGTGTGTAATGATTTTTAATTTAATTTTGGGAATATCTAGTGGTATATATGAATATACCTATACCATGATTATTATGTAACTAGTATTTCAATGAGATGAAATACTAGTGTTATACTTGAAATACATGTATTTACCAGAAAATACATTCATGGCAATTTTATATATTATATTTTTAGTGGAGGGAGTAGGTATGCATGAGAGGGGAGATCAAGGGCCTAGATCTTCTTGATTTGGGGGAGTGGACACTTGGATGAAAGGGGTGGCAAACTTGTAATATTTTGGGGGTTTGACTCTTGAAAGAGTCAAGAGAACTTTTATGTCTTCATCCTCATCCTAGAGAGGTTTCTCTATGGAGAAAGAAACCCTAGGAACCCAAATAAAAAAAAAAAAACCCCATCTTGATTTCAAGCACCCTATTTCTCTCCCTTTCTTTTTCCTCTCTACTCTTTCTCTCCCTCTCTGGATCTGATCTGCGCGCGCACACAAGAGGAGGAGCGGAGGCACGGCCATGTCGAAGAGAAGAAAATCTAGGTGAGGGAGATTTCATCTAGATCTAAACCTATTCCATTTTCTAAATTTTCAGAGAAATCCTCATGTTATGTAGTGATTAATTCCTGTCATTTAAAGCAGCATTTAATCTACGTTTCCCCTATATTTTTTTGTAAAAATTTCTGGACAAATCATCATCTAGAGCAAAGTAGAGAACCTTTCTAATATGTGCAGAAATCTGTTAAACAGAATTGCTCTGTAAATTCGGGCTCAGTTCATCCGTATGTTAGGGTTATATTATATCATATTATATACCGTTGGAAAGACAATCGAGTCTACTTTCTAATGGTTCATACCATGTCCTAATCGGATATCTGCACCTCAAGTTATTTTAAAAACATTGCATGTTGGTTGAAACTGTCCTGCTGCAGAACTCACTCACAGCTGAGAAGTTTCTGTATATCTGGAACAGTTTAGTTAGATAAAACTGATCATATAATATATCGTTAGAAAGATAATCGAATTTACTTTCCAACGGCTTTTGCGGTGTCCCAATTGAGGGTCTGTGCTGAAAGTTATCGTCAAAATAAGACCGGCTAGTCAAGATTCTTGAGTTGCAGAATTTTCTTTATGATTGAGGAGTTTCTGAATTTTTCTTTTACTAGTTAACTCAATTATAAATGTCATCTAATAGACTATTAGAAAGGTGATAGTATCTCTAAGTACATAAATCTTAAACCTGCATTGGTTGGACGTTAGGAATCCTTTGGGAAACAAAGAAAAACATAAAACATGTCGAAAATTAGTTTCCTCCTTATGAAGTACCATTTAAGGGGAGGCCCATGAGAATTTTAGAATAAATAGAAAGGCATGTTGCGCCAAGCTCAGAACTGATTACGCTCCTAATAATGAATGTTGATGTTTCATAAATTTTATATGCTTGTTTCTATTTAAGAGGTAACCCCAGGATCTGTCCTCGCAAATAATTAGAAAAAAGTTAAAAGGCCTGAAAGATTTTACTACTTGTGCCTAGTGGCAGTAAAGTGTGTTGTGTTTTGGGCGACGATACTTATTCTAAAAAATTGGTAGGTTATGACTCGATATATTCTTGACGTAATAATTTTTGTTAAATTTTCAGTGTAGCTAGTGAAATGACATAGAACCCTCCTATCAGATTTTATTTAAATTTCAGAGTCTTGGTGCTAGATCAAGTGGTGCTCTGGATCCAATAGCACTAGATTAGAATTCTCTGAGCTCAGCATAAAACAATATTCTCCTGAAGAGCTCTTATCCTTGTATTATATTATTTCAAGTTCAGGTAGGTATATTGTTGGGCATATCTGCATCATTAAATAATTACTGTTGTATTCGCCCAGACACTTGGAAAATCTGACATGTTTAGAGGTATTGATACATTTGGGTATGTCGAGCACATTCTGATGAGATGAATTATAGATCCAATCAATTGGTAGGACTAACACAAATCCTAATGGCAAAGGGAAAAAGGAAGGCAACTGGAAGAATTACTCGACCCATCTCTCCTTCCGCACATGATTTAGAAGCGAGATTCAAGAGGTTCAGGATAACGAAGGATTATGACAGATGGCAAGTATTATAATTTTCAATAATAAGAAATAAGTTTTAATAACGCATGTTGTTATAAATTAATAACACTATCCAGTGTTGCCGGTCTACGACTCACAGTCCCGAGCTAATAGGACTGTGGTTTCCGACTCTATGATTTCAGGATAGGATTAGGCTGGAAATCTTATTGACAATATTCACAAGTTGGGAGTACTGCGATAGAAGGGTATAAAGGGGGAGATTGTAAATAAATAGTCATATTACTTGTCTATAAGAATTAACATGATACTCACGTCACCCCAGGCATTTATGTTTTAGACTTGAGCTGTTGGGAGGCAAATTTTGATACGGTTAGAGCAATGTATTGTTTATATAGGGTGTCTCAGTATCTTTATTTCTATAGCCCAGTGCACGTAAATCATCGAAGTATACCATAGTGGTGAGATATTCTTCAAAATCAACTTCTAGGCAATAAGTTCTCAAGTTTATGAGATCTAGTTTTCTAAATATTATATGCGAAGGTCTTGATTCATAAACTCATCATATATAGCTAATAAGGCTGCAGGAGTCCTTCCAAGCGTTTATTTAAACAACACTTTGTTGATTACCCTGAATATGAACAATAGCTAATTACTTTCTCAATAGGAAGAAAGATCTAATATTGATGGTTAACTATAAATTGATGCAATAGAAGACTACGAAGAAATATAGAGTGGATACCACATGGCTGTGAGCTAAGAAAACTGCATCTTCTCATATTGCCTCATAAATATGTGAATTTTAAGCTTGAGCAGATTATATCATTGATGTTGGTGTCCATAGAGGACACTTCGCTTTAAATTGTGAGATTGGAAATCAATAGTTACGTAAGTGACAGTTATAAAAATCATCAGAACGAAAACTGTTAATTACGAAGTCGGGAATCAAGGTTGGTAATGAATTGTCTAATCATATTGGTAGTCATTAATTAACTAACTGACCGAATAATTATGGTATTAGGAGTTTCGACGGAACCATACTAGACATATGAGCGTTAAGAACTAGTGATGTTAGACGTATGAATGAAAGCTCGGGCGCGTTGATGTGAATAGAAATCCAATATTATTACTGATACACGGGTGTAAATTATTATAAGAGTTTCTCATAATAGATAACTTGTTGATATTACTTATTCTTCATATGGTTATTGATACACTGTGCACCCACATCTAAGTGATGATTGTTTACAACCATGATGTACGTTGCATATATATGAAATTGATGGGGATGTCACATGAACATAACTAGAAAGTTGTATACCTACGTGACAATTATCTTTGCCCTCAAGCAACAATTTTAGTATTTGTTTTGTTGATGAATTGACCTCCATGACGTGTATGCATTGTAAAATTTACGACCATGGTTGTATGTTACATAATTGAATGTTGATGTGCTAGTAGCACAACTCAAGAGGCTAATACTTAACAAAGTAAATGAGAAGCTGACTCATTAAATTGAGATGCATAGATCACTACAGTATTAATGGTAACTCATATATATGTATATACACATATGGTGTGTCATATATGGATGTTAATGGACATTAGTGTCAAGCTAAAAGGTAAACTGCAATAAAGGGGTTGGTGTTCGTATTGTGACGAAATCATTTTTCGTGCTTTCGAATGTGTGTGTGTATATGTTTGTTACATCTTTTGCATTGGAGGAAGGGGCCGGGCAGGAGCCGGTAGGAGGGGGAAGACGGTGTTATTGTTATATATATATTGGAGGAAGGGGCCGTGCGAGAACCGGTAGGAGGGGGGAAGACGGTGTTATTGTTGTATATACATACAAATACATATATATAGGAGGAAGGGGCCGTGCGGGAGCCGGTAGAAGGGAGAAGACGGGGATTCTCACACTTCACTGTGGCTGTATATGCATGTGTATCATGTGTGTTGTGCATATCTCTAAGTATGATATGAGAATATCGTGAAGTGTAGTATGATTATGTGTGATCGCATTATTCATATGGATAAATTATATTTTAGATGATATGGGGTGATATTGTGATATTGTATTACCGAGACATATACTTACCCCCATGAAACTTCGATTTTGATTGGTTGTACCTAATGTATGAGATATGAGTTATGTGATGATATGTGTTAAAAGTACTTAAAATAGAACCATGTGTAAGTTATAATAACTGAGAGAGTATCTTATTAAATTTTTAGACCAAGTAATCTGCAACAGAAAATTAAAGAAAGTTAAAGAGAATCGATTCTAAGAGAAGTCAGACTGTCACATAGATTATTTGAATCTTTGTGTTAATCATTCATTATAAGATATTGCTCTCTCTTCGTTTCATTTGTTCATCTGTACTTTCTAAAATTGTTGAAGAAAGAAACACGCCCCTTAATTGTATTTTCCTTCTTTGATTCACCTTGATTCTCTCTCACTGAGCTGTCGAGCTCACTCCCTCCCAGTTTTATATTTCAGGTCGCAGTGTCAGAAGACCAGCTTCAGATGTAGGCGTTTGTTGAGAAGTTTATTATTAATGATTGTAATTTAGTTCCTGTTGAAATCCTACTTGATGTATACTGATACCTTATGTAAGTTTTGGGAGATGGATATATATGAAGTAAGTTAGATTGTAATTATGGTGATATGTTAAAGTTATAGTTAGATCTGTTTATATTGTGGATTCCGAGATGTGTACTCTCGGACATATGTTTCTTTTGTTTCATATAAGTAGGCGATGTCAAGCCGAAATTATTTTTTGGAGAATTAGCAGGCCGTGGTGAGCCGAAATAATATTTATGATTGCATGGGCGATTGTTGACTTTGATCTACACGTTTGAATTGAGAATAAGTGGGCTGTTGTTGGTCGAAATTATTATATATTGAAATGTATATTTGGGCATGTCAGTATTTACAAAGGAAGTGCTGTCGAAATTTTAAGAATTTGGAGATGATTACGATGATCTATCAGTTTAAAAGAATATTCTTGTTATTTGGAATTTATGAAAACTGGGACCGTTACAGTTGGTATCAGAGCGCAGGATATAGAATGAGGATAGACTTAGAATAATTATCGTAGAAGGAGGATTGGATTGGCAGGGCTGATTGTTGTGATTGATATGCATGATAATTTTTTTTTTGTATGTATGTGGAATGTTGTTGTTATGATTGGTTTAAGGGGGGTAGGAGTTCTTACGTGTATGATTGATCCCGAACTACGAGATATTTGATCACTGCCTTATGTTCGGATTATGGTACCCACATGCCATAATTCGGATGTGCTCTGTTAGGGTGTGGGCCCTCAGTATGAGCTGCCAGTGGTATGGGACACTAGAGTAAGGGAATGATAAAAATATCAAGTGGGTCAAGATTAATTTGGATCGTAAGGACATAGTATAGAATTGATCAAGAAATAATGAATCTTGAAGAGAATGATTGAGAAAGATATTGCATTAAAGAAAGATTTTGTGATATACAAGAGAAATGCAAAGTTTTATGCTTACTCACTTCAGGTAGCAAGTTTCGAGGACGAAACTTTTGTAAGGAGGGTAGAATGTAACACCCCGAATTTTTAATCCATGATTAAAAATATAAATCTCGAATTATTATGTTAATTGAGTGTGTAATGATTTTTAATTTAATTTTGGGAATATCTAGTGGTATATATGAATATACCTATACCATGATTATTATGTAACTAGTATTTCAATGAGATGAAATACTAGTGTTGTAACACCCCGCTCCCGGAATACGTACTTAGTTGCGTATTCAGATTTTTCGGCCGTATTTTTCGATTTACTTCTTGTATTCGTTTTGTATTATGAATTCTTTATATGATTGTTTTGTCTTGGATTTGGATTCGTGGATTCGGAGTCAACCTTAGTTTGAACCGAAGGCCCGATCCCAGAGTATTGCTCGGTTTGGACATTCTGGTATTCCGATTCGACCGATTTCAGTTTTAAATATCATTTTCCAATATTCTAGATTTTCTAGGATTTTCTGAAATTTCCTGGATTTAGTTGAAAATCTTCAAAACCGGTGTTGGCCAGTTTCGTTGACCGATTCCCGGATTTTTAACTTACAAACGGTTGGGAATTTCTAAAAGTGCCTTTAGGCAATGTTTCTTAAAATCATATTTTCTATCTAAATACTTTTTCTGGGAATTATCAGAATTTATTGAAAACCCGGCCAATCCGGTGTAGACCGAGATTGACGGTTGACCTTATGATTTTTATCTTGAAATAAGATTGAATCTTTGAAAACCGATTTCACCAAAATTATTTTATAATATTTATGATTTTTGAGAATTTTTGGGAGACTTTCCGGATTACTTCATTTTTGGGCTTTTCCGGTGTTTTCCCAGATACGAGGAGATTGTCCCATATATTCCACTTTGTCTTTTCCCATTTTCTCTCTCCTTCACCAAACGCGGATCTCACCAACCTAGGATTCCGCATTTATTGTGAAGATCCTCCCCATTCCGCATTTAATGCACTTCAGATCAAATCCCATCAATTATCATGACTTTCTCTCTCCTCCTTAAAACGCAGCTTTTGGCTTTCCCTAAACGCGACCTTAATTTCCGCGTTTAGCCTATTTGGCTCAAACGCAAGCTTATATGCTGCGTTTGAGAAAGGGAAAACGCAAGCCCCCTTTGACTCTTTTGCCTTGAATGATGTGCACATTATTAAGATTCATTCCTTTTACCTTTTTCTCTCTCTTCATTTAATTCTTTCCTTACAAATTGTCATTTCCAAAACACCCCATTCCTTTCTCTTCTCCACAACCGGCCATGTGGCCAAGAGACATCAAATCCCCCTCAATTTTGCAAAAACACCCTTCCCTTTATTTATTTACATCACTTCACAAACTCAATTCCTATAAATACCCCTCTCCTTCTTTCTTTCTTCATTTTACTTCTCCTTCTTCTTCCTCCTTGCTTCCTGCCTCCAACAGAGAAGCCACCAAGGGAGAGCTCCTTCTCTTGCTTCCCTTGTTTACCCAACCTTCATCTTCTCCATAACTTCTTCACCAAGTACACCACCTTCAACCTCTCTCCATCACTTTGTGGAACCGGCCACTCCTTGGGATTTTGGCCGCATTCTTCTCCGTTGACAAACTTGGAACCGGCCACTCCTTTTGGATTGGGGCCGTGTTTCTTCTCCGGCGGCAAGACTTAGGGCCGGCCACTCCTTTTGGATTGGGACCGAGCTTCCCTTCGTTGGACGCGGCAAAGATCGTTGTTAGGCGAGTAATCTCGCTATCCGCTTGCCTTCATATTTTATTGACTATGCGAGTGTTCTCGCTGGATTTCTCCTATTTCGGCGAGTGCTTTTCCTCGCCAAGAACTTGTATTTTTTATCAACAAACTATAACTCTTAAAAGCTGTTACTGCTCACTGTTTCCCAGTATTAGTCGACTTGCCCAAATCATAAGTCGACTAAACCCTTGAAACGCAGCCTGGTTATTCTGGAACGCACCTTATTAGTCGACTAATCCTTTGTGCCAGTCGACTACCTTTTCCTGGAACGCGTCCTTTTCCTGGAACGCTGCCTACTTTTTCATCCCTTATTGACTAACTCTTTCTTGTGAGACGCGGACTTGTGAAACGCGGATTCATGAGACGCGGACTTGTGGCAAGACGTGGGCTTGTGGAACGCGACTTCGTGAGACGCAGTTTTGCGAAGCGCAGCATGCTAGTCGACTACCCACTGTTCCAAGTCGACTAACGCAACTCCCTTGAAACGCGGCTCTTTGAGACGTATCCCTGACCAGTCGACTAACCCAAACGCCCTAGTCGACTAACTTTCCTTCTGAAACGCAGCTCTTCCAAAACGCAGACTTTATTAGTCGACTTGATTCCCCTTCATAGTCGACTTACTCTTTGTCCAGTCGACTACTATTATCTCTAGTCGACTAAGTTTGGCTAATTGCCATGTTTGATCGTCCTATCTGCAATAGACCCTTCCCATTGACCTTGTATTTATCATGTACCTCCAGTTGCTCAGCTTCTCTTGATTCTGTTTAACTATTTGCCAGATACAATCTGTTGCACTCTGTTCAATATGTTATCACCTGACACCTGTCATGCTACTACTTGATCCTGACTCATGTTGTACTACCTGTTCCTGTCAAGTCCTGAATGGAACTAAGTGCCACACGGAACAAAGTGCCACACCACACACGGTGGGGGCCACCTCTTGAATCTGTGGGGGCCACCTCTAGAATCCATCCCCTCAGAGCAAAGTGCCACATGGAACAAAGTGCCACACCATACCCGGTGGGGGCCACCTCTTGAATCCGTGGGGGCCACCTCTTGAATCTGCAGGGCCATCTCTTGTTTATACCTGATTCCCGTTATGACTCCTGTTATGATCCCCATTCCTGATCATGTCCTGCTTATTTGATATACTATTATAATTAGACAACTTGCACCTGGTTTGGGGGAAACTGATGGGCCCTGATTAATCATGTTCAAGGTGGTCTTATCGAGTCATGCATGGCCACTTACTTGAGGGATCTCCTGGCGGCCACCAGGGATTCCGTGGGGTGTACTGGCACCCCTACTCCTGATATTCATGCCGGGTATGCACACGCCCTAGACCTATTTCTATGGGATCTGCGATACTCTATTCCTGTTCGGGCGACCATAAGTCCCGGTACCTAGCGGTACGTTCCGACTCAGCACCGGATACTCCTGAACCGTTGTCCCGGGCATGTACGGGACCCATCCAGAACATGATTCATCGAACTTTAATCAGTTTCCAGATAACTTGCTCTATAAGTTGTAAGTAGAAGTATGTGTAATGGGACGCATACTAAAACCTACAACTTAGACAGCCTAATCATAATAATAATTCTAATACGTCTCCGCCGCTTTGTTTTGTATTTCGAGCTGTACGTGTTCAGGTCACGGTAATGTGAGGTAAAGGTATATGGATGAGGGTTTCCTTGTTTGGATTATTCCTTCGAAGTACTAACCTCATGGAGCCATGACCTAAACCTGTACAATTGGATTTACTCGTAATCGGTTTTTATTCTGTTTTATCGGTTTTATAATAACTTAGGAGATAACTAGTATTGCCCTATCTTCTTTACTGTTTATCTTGTTATGCCATGGATGTCACATACTGTATACCTTTTGTTCCTGCATGCTTATGTCTACAATATAGTATTCATGCTTACAATCCAGATTTACTGATACGCATGTGCTCACCTATACTCGCCATTTGGCTTTCGTATTACTACTCGCTGGGGTTGCTAACAACCCTGGATTCTCACGTCCAGGTCCTGGAGCTTGGAGCTAGAGGATTCTTCTTGCTGAGGACCAAGTTTACTTCTGTGGAGCGGTCAGATCAGCTGTAGCTCCAGTCCCATCCTTGCACCTCCTGGTTGGCTCGCGATATCTCCAGCTATCTCGTGAGCACCTTGTGTACTATTCATATATGTATATTTCTTGTATTCTCGCATTTGCGCCTATCAGGTGATGTAATATTATTGTAATATTAATCACCTCTGGTGATGACTCTGTAATTGGACTCATGTATTGGAATGTATAATGCACCACTTGCTTCCGTACTCTGATTCTTGCTTGTACTGATGCTTAGCGTATATACGTGAGGGTAGTTCTGACCTACGTATATACGTTGCAGTAACGTCTCCGTACCCGCGGGATCGGGGCGTTACAAGTGTTATACTTGAAATACATGTATTTACCAAGAAAATACATTCATGGCAATTTTATATATTATATTTTTAGTGGAGGGAGTAGGTATGCATGAGAGGGGAGATCAAGGGCCTAGATCTTCTTGATTTGGGGGAGTGGACACTTGGATGAAAGGGGTGGCAAACTTGTAATATTTTGGGGGTTTGACTCTTGAAAGAGTCAAGAGAACTTTTATGTCTTCATCCTCATCCTAGAGAGGTTTCTCTATGGAGAAAGAAACCCTAGGAACCCAAATAAAAAAAAAAACCCCATCTTGATTTCAAGCACCCTATTTCTCTCCCTTTCTTTTTCCTCTCTACTCTTTCTCTCCCTCTCTGGATCTGATCTGCGCGCGCACACAAGAGGAGGAGCGGAGGCACGGCCATGTCGAAGAGAAGAAAATCTAGGTGAGGGAGATTTCATCTAGATCTAAACCTATTCCATTTTCTCAATTTTCAGAGAAATCCTCATGTTATGTAGTGATTAATTCCTGTCATTTAAAGCAGCATTTAATCTACGTTTCCCCTATATTTTTTTGTAAAAATTTCTGGACAAATCATCATCTAGAGCAAAGTAGAGAACCTTTCTAATATGTGCAGAAATCTGTTAAACAGAATTGCTCTGTAAATTCGGGCTCAGTTCATCCGTATGTTAGGGTTATATTATATCATATTATATACCGTTGGAAAGACAATCGAGTCTACTTTCTAACGGTTCATACCATGTCCTAATCGGATATCTGCACCTCAAGTTATTTTAAAAACATTGCATGTTAGTTGAAACTGTCCTGCTGCAGAACTCACTCACAGCTGAGACGTTTCTGTATATCTGGAACAGTTTAGTTAGATAAAACTGATCATATAATATATCGTTGGAAAGATAATCGAATTTACTTTCCAACGGCTTTTGCGGTGTCCCAATTGAGGGTCTGTGCTGAAAGTTATCGTCAAAATAAGACCGGATAGTCAAGATTCTTGAGTTGCAGAATTTTCTTTATGATTGAGGAGTTTCTGAATTTTTCTTTTACTAGTTAACTCAATTATAAATGTCATCTAATAGACTATTAGAAAGGTGATAGTATCTCTAAGTACATAAATCTTAAACTGCATTGGTTGGACGTTAGGAATCCTTTGAGAAACAAAGGAAAACATAAAACATGTCGAAAATTAGTTTCCTCCTTATGAAGTACCATTTAAGGGGAGGCCCATGAGAATTTTAGAATAAATAGAAAGGCATGTTGCGCCAAGTTCAGAACTGATTACGCTCCTAATAATGAATGTTGATGTTTCATAAATTTTATATGCTTGTTTCTATTTAAGAGGTAACCTCAGGATCTGTCCTCGCAAATAATTAGAAAAAAGTTAAAAGGCCTGAAAGATTTTACTACTTGTGCCTAGTGGCAGTAAAGTGTGTTGTGTTTTGGGGCGACGATACTTATTCTAAAAAATTGGTAGGTTATGACTCGATATATTCTTGACGTAATAATTTTTGTTAAATTTTCAGTGTAGCTAGTGAAATGACATAGAACCCTCCTATCAGATTTTATTTAAATTTCAGAGTCTTGGTGCTAGATCAAGTGGTGCTCTGGATCCAATAGCACTAGATTAGAATTCTCTGAGCTCAGCATAAAACAATATTCTCCTGAAGAGCTCTTATCCTTGTATTATATTATTTCAAGTTCAGGTAGGTATATTGTTGGGCATATCTGCATCATTAAATAATTACTGTTGTATTCGCCCAGACACTTGGAAAATCTGACATGTTTAGAGGTATTGATACATTTGGGTATGTCGAGCACATTCTGATGAGATGAATTATAGATCCAATCAATTGGTAGGACTAACACAAATCCTAATGGCAAAGGGAAAAAGGAAGGCAACTGGAAGAATTACTCGACCCATCTCTCCTTCCGCACATGATTTAGAAGCGAGATTCAAGAGGTTCAGGATAACGAAGGATTATGACAGATGGCAAGTATTATAATTTTCAATAATAAGAAATAAGTTTTATAACGCATGTTGTTATAAATTAATAACACTATCCAGTATTGCCGGTCTACGACTCACAGTCCCGAGCTAATAGGACTGTGGTTTCCGACTCTATGATTTCAGGATAGGATTAGGCTGGAAATCTTATTGACAATATTCACAAGTTGGGAGTACTGCGATAGAAGGGTATAAAGGGGGAGATTGTAAATAAATAGTCATATTACTTGTCTATAAGAATTAACATGATACTCACGTCACCCCAGGCATTTATGTTTTAGACTTGAGCTGTTGGGAGGCAAATTTTGATACGGTTAGAGCAATGTATTGTTTATATAGGGTGTCTCAGTATCTTTATTTCTATAGCCCAGTGCACGTAAATCATCGAAGTATACCATAGTGGTGAGATATTCTTCAAAATCAACTTCTAGGCAATAAGTTCTCAAGTTTATGAGATCTAGTTTTCTAAATATTATATGCGAAGGTCTTGATTCATAAACTCATCATATATAGCTAATAAGGCTGCAGGAGTCCTTCCAAGCGTTTATTTAAACAACACTTTGTTGATTACCCTGAATATGAACAATAGCTAATTACTTTCTCAATAGGAAGAAAGATCTAATATTGATGGTTAACTATAAATTGATGCAATAGAAGACTACGAAGAAATATAGAGTGGATACCACATGGCTGTGAGCTAAGAAAACTGCATCTTCTCATATTGCCTCATAAATATGTGAATTTTAAGCTTGAGCAGATTATATCATTGATGTTGGTGTCCATAGAGGACACTTCGCTTTAAATTGTGAGATTGGAAATCAATAGTTACGTAAGTGACAGTTATAAAAATCATCAGAACGAAAACTGTTAATTACGAAGTCGGGAATCAAGGTTGGTAATGAATTGTCTAATCATATTGGTAGTCATTAATTAACTAACTGACCGAATAATTATGGTATTAGGAGTTTCGACGGAACCATACTAGACATATGAGCGTTAAGAACTAGTGATGTTAGACGTATGAATGAAAGCTCGGGCGCGTTGATGTGAATAGAAATCCAATATTATTACTGATACACGGGTGTAAATTATTATAAGAGTTTCTCATAATAGATAACTTGTTGATATTACTTATTCTTCATATGGTTATTGATACACTGTGCACCCACATCTAAGTGATGATTGTTTACAACCATGATGTACGTTGCATATATATGAAATTGATGGGGATGTCACATGAACATAACTAGAAAGTTGTATACCTACGTGACAATTATCTTTGCCCTCAAGCAACAATTTTAGTATTTGTTTTGTTGATGAATTAACCTCCATGACGTGTATGCATTGTAAAATTTACGACCATGGTTGTATGTTACATAATTGAATGTTGATGTGCTAGTAGCACAACTCAAGAGGCTAATACTTAACAAAGTAAATGAGAAGCTGACTCATTAAATTGAGATGCATAGATCACTACAGTATTAATTGGTAACTCATATATATGTATATACACATATGGTGTGTCATATATGGATGTTAATGGACATTAGTGTCAAGCTAAAAGGTAAACTGCAATAAAGGGGTTGGTGTTCGTATTGTGACGAAATCATTTTTCGTGCTTTCGAATGTGTGTGTGTGTATATGTTTGTTACATCTTTTGCATTGGAGGAAGGGGCCGGGCAGGAGCCGGTAGGAGGGGGAAGACGGTGTTATTGTTATATATATATTGGAGGAAGGGGCCGTGCGAGAACCGGTAGGAGGGGGGAAGACGGTGTTATTATTGTATATACATACAAATACATATATATAGGAGGAAGGGGCCGTGCGGGAGCCGGTAGGAGGGAGAAGACGGGGATTCTCACACTTCACTGTGGCTGTATATGCATGTGTATCATGTGTGTTGTGCATATCTCTAAGTATGATATGAGAATATCGTGAAGTGTAGTATGATTATGTGTGATCGCATTATTCATATGGATAAATTATATTTTAGATGATATGGGGTGATATTGTGATATTGTATTACCGAGACATATACTTACCCCCCATGAAACTTCGATTTTGATTGGTTGTACCTAATGTATGAGATATGAGTTATGTGATGATATGTGTTAAAAGTACTTAAAATAGAATCATGTGTAAGTTATAATAACTGAGAGAGTATCTTATTAAATTTTTAGACCAAGTAATCTGCAACAGAAAATTAAAGAAAGTTAAAGAGAATCGATTCTAAGAGAAGTCAGACTGTCACATAGATTATTTGAATCTTTGTGTTAATCATTCATTATAAGATATTGCTCTCTCTTCGTTTCATTTGTTCATCTGTACTTTCTAAAATTGTTGAAGAAAGAAACACGCCCCTTAATTGTATTTTCCTTCTTTGATTCACCTTGATTCTCTCTCACTGAGCTGTCGAGCTCACTCCCTCCCAGTTTTATATTCAGGTCGCAGTGTCAGAAGACCAGCTTCAGATGTAGGCGTTTGTTGAGAAGTTTATTATTAATGATTGTAATTTAGTTCCTGTTGAAATCCTACTTGATGTATACTGATACCTTATGTAAGTTTTGGGAGATGGATATATATGAAGTAAGTTAGATTGTAATTATGGTGATATGTTAAAGTTATAGTTAGATCTGTTATATTGTGGATTCCGAGAGGTGTACTCTCGGACATATGTTTCTTTTGTTTCATATAAGTAGGCGATGTCAAGCCGAAATTATTTTTTGGAGAATTAGCAGGCCGTGGTGAGCCGAAATAATATTTATGATTGCATGGGCGATTGTTGACTTTGATCTACACGTTTGAATTGAGAATAAGTGGGCTGTTGTTGGTCGAAATTATTATATATTGAAATGTATATTTGGGCATGTCAGTATTTACAAAGGAAGTGCTGTCGAAATTTTAAGAATTTGGAGATGATTACGATGATCTATCAGTTTAAAAGAATATTCTTGTTATTTGGAATTTATGAAAACTGGGACCGTTACACGCCCTGCCAACGGCTGTCTGTAAACCGTCGCGGCGGTTGGATGGTTGCGACGGTTGAACCGAACCGTTGCAACTGTTAGATGGGTTCGGACCAAACTGCCCCTCCGTTTTCTCATTCTAAGACACCAACAACAAGAAAGAAATCTGCCTTCTAAAGGAGACTCTCTCTCTCAATCTTGAAGTGACTTCAAACGGGAAGTGGGAAATTCAGTTTCCGAAGCGACTTCCAAAAGAGTTTCTGCAAAAATTCGTTCTGAAAGAGTGCTCAGAAAATTCAACAAATTCTTTAATAGAATTGTTGTCTGAATCTGGGACTTCTGAAGAAGAATATTCTTCAACCTTCCTTCTTCCTCTACAGTGGATGCTCCTCCAAAGTAAGTCAAATATTCTCCTGAAATTTGTCTTTGTCCCGCTGCTTCAATAATCCTGTGAAGGTACTGGTTAACTATGGTTCGACCGTACGGTGATTTGGTAGTGCTATCCAAATATCGTGAAGGAGTGTTGTATCTTGGGAGACCAGCGTCCAGTACCCGTTAGCACCGATGCGGGGGACGTAATTGTCTTAAGGAGATTCGCTTTAAGCGTACCTCACTCCAAATACTGTATAAGTGAATTAATTTCTTTATACAGGGGATATACTGATATTCAGTATATTGAGACTGATTTATACCAGTCTAATTGGTGTTTAACCAAGGAAGGAAATTGAAAGGTGGTTCTTAAATTAAGGAATGTTCTATTGAACGGAAAACCTCCCACCTGATATTTACCGACCTGACCAATTAAATTGTTGATATTTCATTGATATTGATTAGTTGTCAGATTAATCTCAGAAACCAACACAAAATAAGTGCACTTTTTTTTTAGATTAAGTTTTCTTAAAAGGAAAAATGAAAAAGTGGATGGTAAAAGAAAAAAAAAAAAGAAAAAGAATGGTAGTGGTGGAGAAGGAGAAAAGGGTGCAGAGAGAAGGAACGAGGACTCGTGTGGGTTTTCCTTGACCAAGATTAAGATTTAATAAAAAGAAGATTAATGTCAGAGGAAGAAGAAGAGGATACAAAAGTCATTAAATTTTAATTGAAGGTAAAAAATCTAATTATTCTACAGAGTATTAACCTACAAATTAAAAATATTTTAAAGTATTAAACATAATAAAAAAAATAGTACATGATATTAAACTAAAATACGAGAGAAACATTGAAGTATTTTTTATAAAATAAGACATTATAACATGATTATTGGACATAAACATATTGCTTCCATTTCTTGTGAATTTGCATTAGGCTCCGCTTATCTGATCTTAGACTTAATTAGCAACAATAATGTCTCTCTCGGCGAGTAATAGTTCAGTGGTAAAATGGTGATGGTAATCTATTGAAAATCTCAGGTTTTAAATAGCTGTCTCTCTAGAGATCGTGCAATAGTTCAGTTGTAAAATGGTGACGGTAATCTATTGAAAGTCTCAGGTTTTAAATAGCTTTCTCTCTTGAGATCGAGTAATAGTTCAATAGTTCAGTTGTAAGATGGTGATGGTAATCTATTGAAAGTGTCAGGTTTTATCTCTCTCTCTCTCTCTCTCTCTCTCTCTCTAGGGCGCACAGTCACGTTGATAATTCATCTCATTTTCTAAGGGATACTTCTCCTTCACGAAAAATTTCTTTTTCAGATTAAAAAACATGCAGATACTTTTCATGATATTTTCTCACTGTACAGCTGCGCAGGTGGCCTGGGCGGGCGATAGTGATGTGCTCGGCACAGGCGGAGCTCGTTGATCGAGCGCAGGGGCAAAACACGACGGAGCCGTCGATGAAGAGGAAAACATGGGGAGGCAGAGCAGCAGATGCCGGCACGCTTGGGAGGAGATTGGTGGCAAGGTGCTGTGGGTTGATGGAGAGAGAGGATGAAAGGATGCAGGGTTCTCTTTGTGGTGTTCTGCGTGAAAAAAAAAAAAAAAAAAACACGGGAGAAGAAGAAAGGAAGTGGGGATGGGTCGCTCACGCAGGATGCTGGGGAACTTGGATAGTATTAACTATTTGATATGTGACTGATTTGGATTTGTAGCTAAGATGGAACTTTGTAAGTGGCATTTGAACTGGTTCATGAGATAAAGGGATAAAGAGATAATTAAGATTTGACTTCATGCACAAAACTTATTTGAAATGGGTTTCACACTTCAATTTTTTGATTGAAGTTTCAAATAGAAAAATCTAATAATTCATTAATCAATCGTGCATGAATATCGAGCCAGTTTTCTTGTTTTGAGTCTGAGTCAGTAATTTTTTTATTTAGTAGCTTTGTATTTGTTTGTGTATTATTTTAATCTCACATCTACTATGAGAGGGAACTAAAAAAATTGTAAGTCTGTTTAAAAACTCTATTGTTTTCAATAAAAAAAAATTGACCTAAATTTTCAGATAAAATATGGCTTTGGGTTTTTCCCCTGTAGGGGCATGCCTCCTCCATGGCGAGGTATGAAGTCCTAGCCGTGAAACCGGAGTGTGCAGCGTGAGATCCGAGAAAATGGAAAGCCTTTTTATTTATTCATTAGGAAATCAGTTTGATATCAGAGCAAGATCAGAAAAAAATAATGAGTGATGAAAATCAAATCGAAATACAAGTTTCTTGTGAAAGATTCCCGATATGAAATCGGTATAATTTTTTTGAAACATTCATTGTGAATGTTGAAATGAATTAGTAATTCCGGTGAGGAACTGGTACAATATGTTACTTCATTCACTTCTTTTTCATTTCTTTTGCCAAAATTTCAAAGAAAAAAATCATATCCTAATTATCTTTTCCTCCAATCTCTCAACTCTATAGCATAAATCCTATCTTAATCACAAAATCAAATCTCTTGCACAAAATCAAAATCTCAGTCAACAAGCTCTCTACATTCCCTCCACAATAACATCCTCAACAGTCAAAAATATCAATAATCTCCTCCACAACAACCTCCTCAAAAATCAAAGATCTCTCCACAACAACCTCCTCAACAGCTAAACATCTCAACAATCTCAACAATCTCCTCCACAACAACCTCCTCAACAGCCAAATATCTTAACAGTCTTTTCCTAAACAACCTCCTCAACAGTTAAACATCTCAACAATCTATTCCACAACAACCTCCTCAACAGCCAAATATCTTAACAGTCTCTTCCTAAACAACCTACTCAATAGCTCAAGATCTCAACAACCTATTCAGCAACATCTCCAGTAACCACATCTATAATAACATCTCCAGCAAGATCAATAACAGCACCCAACTTAGGATCCAAACCCAGTATCGAGCCGCCACCACTTCATGTATACTCAATGGAGTTGAGTTCTTCCCACCGGGCGAGAATGATAGGGACATCGATTTGCTTTTGTTTTTGGATATGAGTCAGTATTTTCTTTTATTGTATTTTAAAGTTTTGTGTTTTATTTTTAATATTGTATTTTATTTAGTCTCACATCGGACATGTGAAGAAAAGTCTGTAATCGTAGTGTTGTCGTGTGGTGAGGGCTGCACGGACCAAAGTTTTCCGCTGATCTTTTCAGAATAAAAATCTGAGCACTTTACTTAATTATTTTTGAGAATATATATCAGTCTGTTTCTTTTTTCATAATTTCCCTCTTCCTATAACTAGTGGCCCTAAATTAAGCTATGTTTTGTCTCTTAATTAATCTTTTTTAATGACTCAAAGTCACCAAAATGAACTAGTCATCAGCTCTCAGGAGTTCCGGTTTCAAGAATCTGCTTATAGACATACTAGTGAGGTAGTGTAGTTTGTGTTCAAACTTGGACAGTTCTACTGACCACTCATAATCAATTTTCGGTCATTCTTGTATTAATTGATTTTCCACGTAGAGCATCTACTGTCAACAGCCTTGTCTAGTTAGTGATACATGCTTACAGCTAGCGAGCTAACTATCTAACTAAATTAAACTAAACTGGGCCTCCCTCAGTCCTGTTTTTCTACTCAACAAGTTCAAAAAAAAATTGATGAGTTGGTAATAAGTAAATTTTTGTTTAAAAATTCTGTAAAAAGAAACTCTGCAGCATTTTCCTTCGCTGTGAAGTACATCTCCATCTGTTATCAAGCACCGTCACAGCTTCTTGCTGATGGAAACGGAAGCAAGCAAAGCATGAATAGGATCTTGATTTATCTGCTGCCCGCCAATCCTAACCTCAATGTATGGTAAAAATATAGCACAAAGTCTCTGCAGCTTGACTGTATGCAATTCTTCTCAACATTTTGATCAAAAACCCTTTAAATTGTCTGATATCTATCAAGTCAGTTGTGTTAACTGATAAACAATGGATCAAAGTAGAAAGTATACCATCTTCAGTTGCCAATGAATGAGCGCCTATGTCGCCACAAAAGAATAAGATCCTTCACCAACAAAAGGAACAAGCATGGATCCTTCAGAACTTGCTAACCAGCCAACCAATATAACCGATTAATGAATTCTGTACATATCCGTCACTCTCCCCTAGATGTCTTCCAGTACCGTGCACTTGCCATGTAAGAAAGCCGAAGAGTTACTACCTCCACGGCCCAGCATCTGGTCAGAAAGCTCATAATGATCACCCTATTAAACCAAGATTATATGAATTGATCTGACCGAGGAGCAAACTCCAAGGTTTCTCCAGTATATATGGACAAACTTCGGCTGGGTACAAGGGAGGAAAAATTGTATGCTTATGGACCTCCATCACCTTCCTTCGGTAATCTGAGTTCCTCGTAAACTCTCACTGTTTCTGAAGTAAAATCTCCCAATGCTTCAAATATTGGAAGCAAACCAGTTTCAAGCTAGCGGAAGCTGCCTCTTGGATTTGTTTCACAATTGCCTCGTGTTTGGTTCTCTCTTCGTCCAATCTTCTCCTCACCAACCCCAACATCTCGTCATGGTAAACCTGCCCATTGTCGGTTACAGATACGATGCCTAGATTTCCAGGCATCCCACTGTCATTTTGAAGAGTATTGAGCCTTCTGGCGTAATCTCTGGAAAGATACTCTGCCTTCAGCTTTTGACGCTGTTCTTCATCTTGGGTCTCCCACAGCCTGTGCATATTCACTGCAAAATTATGCATTGCTGTCATAACTTCAGCTTCTGAAACTCTTCCTAATGCAGTATTCCAATCATTGGAAACAATAAAAACAGCAGGAGCTTCAATCCTGCTTGGGGAGAAAGGTACAACCCCATCAGGTGTTTCCTCCTCTTCATGGGGAAGCCATTTCATCAACCATCCATTCAAGGCTTCAACATAAGATTTCTGGGTGTTGATCCAGTCATGGAAACTAGAACACCAGTTTACAAGTTGAACCTCGAGCTCTCTGGTTATGTTTGTGACTATATTTCCATGGACCCCCATTTTAGCCATGAGACTGTGGCTTTTACTATTAAGTATAGCCTGGAATTGCTTCTGATGACATTCCAACATGGACTTCCACATTCTTATCAATCTGCATAAAAGACATAAAACGATGTGACTTCAGGTTCCACCTACATGCATCTAATTGCCATATGTTATCTATTACGAATATGTAAGATTATACTGATAATTAGTCAAATATTAATGAAGTCATGTAATCCATTTAAGGAGTACACACTTCTTTCTCTTTCTCATTCTAAGATGGCTGCTATACATTTGGATACATTGTTAACTACAAGAGCCAAAAGAAATTGTGACACACTAATTAAAGAAGCACCACTCTGTGAAATTGCATGCCAAAAGAATGCCTCTAATGAAATTGCATGAAAAAGAAACATGAATGAAATTTCACCAAGTAGGAACGGAAACAAGAAATATTTCATGCAGAAAAAAAAGGACACTGTTTGGGTCTAAAAATGATGTGGAAAACCCAAAAGCATTTCAAGAAAATCCAAGTTTCATGTATTGTAACTTATTTTGTGTTGTGTTTTTAGTTCGTTCTTAAAAGTTGGACGTATTTGACTAAATCCAAGAAGAAACTTAATGAATGCTGAAGGTGAATTCTGCTATCCTGGTTAATGTTCAGGGGCAGACAGTATGTATGATTGATGTTAAGTTTGTATAAGAGCCCACAACTTTCCACACAAGGCATTTCTCTTCAATTTCATAAAATTGGTTCAAACAAAGCCTTCTCAACATTTCTGGCTGTTTTTTGTTCGAACATTGTCAATAAGTTGTGATCAAAATGGAGTTCGGAGAGCTTGTTAGATGTAAAATAGCTAATCAAGCTGATTACATGCTACTCAGTAATTAGCAAGCCAAGCTTGAACAAACCCTCTCTTCTCAAGCTTGATTCAATATGAGGCCCAAGCTCAAAATGCCCTAAAAATAATCTAATCAAAACCACAGAAGGGGCTTGATCTGCCCATTTGCCCCCGGATTGTACTGACATAAAATTTTGCCATATTAATTAGTAGAAATATTTTTCTAAGCTATGTAAGTAAAAACATAGCATGTTGTAAGCCAATAATCAGTAATAATAAAAATACAAAAACATTAAAAGAAATAAAGGATGATATTAATATGACATTAATCCATTTCCTCGAATTAAAATGTTCACCAAGAACCGTGATTGATGGTACTATGATCTGTGTGATTTGGTACAACTTGTGATTTTTTGAGTTGTCATTTCTACTATGTGATGTAAATATATATTATTTCTTGTGATTTTTTGAGTTGTCATTTCTACTATGTGATGTAAATATATATTATTTCATCACATATCTGGTAAGTGAAAGTCCTGCACCCGCCATCGTAAACGTGGTTGGTGGAATAAACAGTTAGAAGATGTCCAAAATCTATCATTTTCTTATAGCTTAACGATCCATTAATAAGGCTGCGCAACAGGTATTTCTACAAAATAATAACAAAATAACATGAACGTTTTTGTATGTCCAATACATCGTTAAGATACATAACAGGTGCCTAAAAACATGATATCAGCAAACGACAGCAGTTGGTTTTGATAGAAGCATATGTGGTATATATTTAATAGACAAGTGTGGCACAAATAAGTGGATGCAACGGGTGGGTACTAGATTTCAGGCACTCATGATAATTTACCAAAATTAGGTATGTAAACTTTTAGACGAGGAGGAAAATTAGGTACTCCTACATAAGGTGAAGTTTCGGATTTCCTAGGTGTCTGACATTCAGGCTGCAAAATCTTCAGATCTTTTGCCTATGACCGATATAAAACTTTAGAGGTCCCAAGCCATAGCTAGATGGCTGAACTGATAATTGCAGCTGAGTCATGGTCATGCGCCAAAAACCCGTGTGCCTATCAAGAAGCATAAACCTTCTTCGAGGCGACAATCATTACTCTATATATCATTTTCTCATGAAAAAATACCATTTTCCACAATGCAATATAAACTCCAACAGCATGGCATGATGGCACATTATTAAACTGAAAATAAAATCTAAGATGAAATTTAAAGATATCAAGGTGTAGGCTAGCATGTATAAAATAAGCAAGGTATCTGCAACTAATGCATGTGGTAATTGTCGCCCAATTGGCATCTCAAGTTATTTTAAAAAAGATAGATGAAGAAATAATTTCTGTAGTTAAGCTTTCGTACCCTTTGATTAATTCAACAAGTTGGGGCTGCAACTCATCATCTCTTATCTTGTGCATCCTACTTGCAATGGCATCCACAGATTTAACAACAATGCTTAAATTTGTTTGCAGCCGCCTTATTGATGTGCGAGTGGAATCAATTTTATGGGACTCTGCTCCTCGATTATCCAAATGTCTCAATCGTCTGCATTTCTTTTCATAAATGACTCGCAGCTTTTCTTCAGCCTAGCATAACCACCTAAGGAATTTTAACAGATGTGTTGATTGTTGATCTCAACATAATAGAATTTCTTCACACAAAAAAATGACTCATAAAAATTCTGCAGATGCCAAACTTGAAGGTGAGGAAGTCCTGTAATGGAAATGATAGCAAATACCATTTTTGCTATTCTCAAGGCATCCTTCACTCAATTGAAGCCTTATTTTCAAACAAAGTCCAAATGTTGATGAGAAGAATTATATACTTCCAAGCGTAGAATATAGCCAATTGTTTATACTGAGAGTGCAAAAATTGTTAAATACTTTAATGTGCTTACACCTAAAATTACATAAATAAAAGGCCACCCGTAACATAGAGGTCAATCGACAATTACATTTAAACACCATATTTTCATCTGGATATAGAAACAACATACCCATATAGTCAAAAACTAATTTTGCTTAAATTTGAAAAGATAATCAACAATCCCAAAATGTTTTTGAAGGTTTGTATTTAGTCAACAGAACAATCATCTGCTCAGGTTTTGGAAAATTTAAAATTTGACCCTACATCCCAATAATGTAATTTCAGAATGAATATCATGTTCCACAAAGATGTCATATCAGCTCATGCCATCGGCATGAGCCGCATGACAATGCATCCACAAGGGTTGATGTAATGTTGATGATAATATTCATATGTCTTAATGTATGGGGTTTTCTCTTTGCATATATCCTAGGAGTTAGATATTCAATGTTGTTGCATGTTAAATTCTTACAACTCAACTCTTCAAAGATCTAAATGTTATTTAAGACAATAAAACAGGTCATTCAAATGTGTTCGGTATTAGTTGCATAGGGTTATAAATAGGCTCGTCAAGCTTGAGACTTGGCTCAGGCTAGTTGAAAGCTCGCTCTAGGTTGTACAATAACATAAATAAGCAGCCTAAACAAAACATTTTTGTTCATTTAAATAATTGAACAAACACGAAGAACCTAAAGCACCAGTACAAAGCTAGCTTAACAGCCTATGCAGCTGTCATAAATAGACACAATATCTTGCCCTTATAGATTTTGTTTCATGAAAAAGATCAAAGCGAGAGGCTTAGATAGAAAATAACAACATTTATGATGTATGTGGACAAGCAATGAAACTGAATTAACATGAAGTACCTTAACTTCCTTGTAAAGTTTCCTCTCCCATACATATAACTTCTCCAAAGTCGATGATAGGTTGCCAGACTTCATACCAATACGATGTTCAGAGGCTGCAAGCTTACCCCTGTTCTTCATTGCATTTGTTGCAGATGTTTGTGAATGCTTAAAAGGCTGTGAAGTTGTCAACATGCAGAGTCCCATAGGTTCCAAAATCCTGGAAGAGACCACTGCAGCAATAATTATAAGATTCACCCACTCACAATATACTGGCTATTTAAATAAGGTCTTAACTCAAAAAGTTTATAAACTATTCCTAATAATTCCAACAGCAAAGGAGTATCCAGAGATTCAAAAGCTGACTATATTGCAGGCATATTTGTTTCTTTTTGAGAATTTATGGGAGCTGAGCATATAATATGCCAAAAACTACTAGAGAAAAAATACAAAGGAATAATCAGGTGTTGCAATGACATGCAGCTTTTGACATTTAAATGGAAAAGGCTCATTTTATTATAACATATTAGGTAATTAAATTATCAAACTTATAATAATTTCTCTTTTTCTTTAATTTATTTGATATTAAAGCTTTCAATATATGTAGCATTCAGATGCAACACTAGATCATTTATAGATTTATTTGTGAAGTAATCTAAGAGCTGCAGAATTTGCTTCTTGTTCCGCAACTAGAGACCTTACATTTCATGATAGAGCCTTGAAACAGACCAACAACAATAGTTCCACCACACACGGAATAAAAATGTGAAGATGTGAGAAGAATTGAATGGTAAGGCACCCTAAAATTCTTTTCTCAAAAAGAAAGGCACCCTAAAATTTTGCCCAAAAAAATAGGTAATATTAATCATTAAATTTGATTCAAACTTGTGGAAAATCAGAAGCATAGAAAATTGGTACTAGGAATATACACAGATCAACAAAATCATTGTTTGAGGACTAAAGTGATAACAGAGTAATGAAAGCAACATAAGGCATGAAGAATCAAATAATGCAATACCCACCTCTGAAAAGTCTAGGCCTCGATCTATAATTCACCTTGCCCACATCTAACATCCTCGAGATCTCTTCACCACAGTCAGTTGCAGACTTAAACAATTCTTTGATTTCCTTCACAACTTCCATTACATCCCTAGTCCCACGAGCCGCCCCCAAGTTCGCATTGCTTGGCCCACTCTCCTTTGTCACCATCAAGCTCTCCTCCTCCAAAATAACCTCTTTATCCTTTGTCTGCACTTCCTCCACTTCAAAGCTCCTCTCTTTACTGCTTTCACTAATGCTACTACTCTCTTTCTCCCGTTCTAAACCAATGGTATCTTTAACATTATTCTCTTCTTCAGGCACTGCTTTCGATGTCCCTTCACCAAAATCCTTTCTTTTCAAATCTTCATCCATTACTCTCTTCCCTTTCCTTGCTACTTTCAAGATTTCCTGCTCTGTTTCCTCCTCAAGATCAGGAATCCCTTCCCTCTCTCTCACCTCACTAGAATTAGTACTGCTAGACCCTGAACCCATCCCATAGTATTTTTCCTGCGGCAAAAACTGCTCATAGGAATTGAACAGATCAAAGAAATCCCAAGCCGATCCCCCTGCCGGCGGCGGCGGCGGCGGCGGAGTGATCTCAGCCACCAGATCCCTCGGCGGCGAGGTCATCGGGTAATTATAGGGAAAATCCCAAGCATAGGGTTTTGATAAACCATCGAAGGGATCCCAGTGGACGACCTCATAAAATGGTAATTAGGGCTTTGAACCGCCGATGAAGCCCCAATTTGAGGCGAGCTCTTCAGAGATTTCTCCGATTCCGAGTCCGACGAGAGGTGGATGTGCGAATCAGGCGAAAGAGAGTGAGACAAAGGAGTAACGGACCCATCAGTCTCGGATTTGGACTTGGACTTGGACTTGGACGGCGGGAGCGTGATCACCGGCGAGGGCGGCGGCGACGGGACCGCGACGAGTTCCTCGCGGACGAACTCATGGATCGCGGCGCCGACTCCGGCGAGCGATCGGAGGTAGTTTGCGTGGGAGGCCGCCAGCTCGTAGCGGAGGTTGGCGGCGTCGCGGATCAGGCGCTTCCTCTCTCTACAGAGCGAGACTAGCGGCGAGTCGTCGATTTTGGAGGCCCTGCATCCCATGAAACCCTAACCCTAGTTCGTCGTCGATTCGTGTTCGTTGCCGTCCATTAACGATGACGATTCTTTTCCCTTTTCTCGAGAAGAAGAAGGAGGGGTTGTGATATTGAAACGTAAACGAGAGGATTAATTGAGGGGGAAGTAATGAACTAATGACGATGATGGCGGTGGTGGAGGGCGCGAACGGAGAAGCAACGAGGGACACGCGGCGGCTTCGTGGGAGAGGTGGAGGAGCGTGCCCTTTTTTTTTTGGGTGGGGGACCTGCGCTTTGAGTTTGTTGATTGTGTGGGCCCCGCTGCTGCCCAGTAGAAAAAGATGGTGGGCTTTTCTGCGAGTTTTGGAGGGGCCCAGTCAATTACTTCAGATGGGAGGTACAAGTGGGCCCCGCTTGTGTGATCTAATTAGTCTTTGTTTAAGATTGGGGGCGAAATTTTGCGGTCCGTTGAACGCGGTTAAATGTTCGAATCCTCCGGAATCCGAGGAACCTTCATTGGTGGGCCCAAGTCCATGGGTCCGAGGTTGAGGATATCTGTCAGGGTTTTTAGCGGGTCGGGTTGGGTCTAGACGATACTATACCTGAATCCAATCCTCACTTTATGTATATGTCATTCTCTCAAGGCCATTTGAAACTGAAACAGAACATTTCTATCACTAATGTTGACTGTATCATAACAATGACACTCATGCTCCACTGTATATCTGCGTTAAATTTCCATGGGACAATACATAAGCCCAAAACTTTGGATCGGGTTTATAAGAGATAAACGGGCCGTCACACCCGTTTTCAACGCAGTACCCGATCCTCACCTTAGCTGTAAATTTTTCTGTTAACCAGTGATCAAGTTAAGAGTTAATTGTAATTTTGTACGGAAGAGTATGCACGCGGTTTGTATTACGTGATCGATGTCTTGGATTTGTATTCCAAATGTTTTATTTGTGTGTAAGAAAGAGATCATGCTGCCAATTAGAACGCCATTAACATTTATTTTTTTAATCACTAAACAAGTAACAGAAACTTGTCGGCAAGCAAACATTCAAATATTGTGGTAGCTAGCTGGACTTTTTGACATTTGTTCGTTGCTCGTTTTCAACATCAGCGACCTTTTACGCGTGACATCAAAACATTAGAAAAAGGATGGAGTCCCCATTTGCCTTCAATTTGCGTGACAGGTTGGATGGATCCCTACAGACGCAGCATTCTCGTTGGATGATGGTGCTTGCACGGCAACGTCGTAAAACGTCATGCTAACAGAAAAGCTCGCTCAACTGCTACGGTCTTGAGCTTAGCAACAAATTTCATACTCCATTATGACTTGATCTCCGCTATGTTTAATTTTTTTAATCAAGACGAGTGTTTGTAGTACAAATGCCCGCAACAGCCAAACTCACAGTACAACTTAGGGTGTACCGACTAAAATCACATAATAGTTATGATGTACAACAAGAAACAAAGTACATGGGGGTGACGTGACAGTCCTACAGTAGCCAATTAGAACAAGAATTCGTGTTCACAATACAAACCAATGTTTCCTTGATGATCATGTACATCTCAGAAAACCAATCTGAAACAAGCCATACGCAAATTCAGTGCTTCATACAGGTAACGGTTACTATAGGAGAGTCCTGCATTCTCATTTTAGCCGATGAAGCAACTATGAACGCCATGGTACTATTATTCTCTCAAACAACTCACCGTGTTCTCCGACTGCCTGGTGGTTTCGTCGGCGACGATGACTTGGCCTTTGCAAAATCAACCAAGTCCTTGAAAAGGTTGTCCTCTGGCTTGGCTGGCTTGGTCACTGGGGAGGCATCCTGGCTGTTCATGAGACGTGTAGCCTGTGGTTGAGCTGTGTTGATGTTACCTTGGTTGAGAGATAAGTTGTGTGTCTGTGTCACCAACCCATTGTGAGAATTTCCACCTGATGTAGTTTGTTGCTGCTCGAAAAATTGCTGCCTTTGATTATATTTTGCAGGCGGAGGTGGCAAGAAGGTACTTGATGGCTGGGGTTCCCAAGGAGCCTTTGGAAGATGATCTGTGGTCGACACTGAGCCTTGAACAGGCTCATTGTGTTTGGGCTGGAAAGAGCTTTGAATAGGCTCATTGTATTTGGGCTGGAAAGAGAGAGACGAAGGCGGTGACTCACTTGCCACAGGGGGCGCGGAGGAAAGAGAGGTGAGAGGGGGGGAAGGGGGGTTTGCCGCGACATTTGTTGATTTTTCTCCCTTGTAGGCATCTCCACTCAAGTAGTCAAACGTAGAGGCTTCTGTAATGACTGGATTTTTTGATGGAGGAGGAGGAAGAATCGGACTTCGGAATGTCTGCTCATTCTTGACAATAGAAGGCTTCTTACCTTGCCCAGTTCCGATATCTCTCGAAGTCCTAGTATAACAGCCACATGATAAAATTGAGATGGTGAAAAAAGAACACAATTGTAATTTCATTTGTAAAGGACAGAGAAACAGTTGCAGTAAAAGAATAATTTGACAAGATGCCAACCTATAGCATGACTTCAATCCGCAAATGATATGTTCAGGCTTTTTTTTTCTTTTTGAGAAACAATATGTTCAGGCTTTTGAAAGCAACACGGCAAATACCAAGGGATCCTAAAGTATTGTTGTAGGAAAACATAAAAGAACATATTATTTATTTCATGTGCTGTGATGCATGCACGTTCGATTCACATATTCATTTAATGAAAAACATTAGAGAACATCAATTCAATTATATTACTAGTCATGAATATTACATTGAGGGGCTGTTTGGTTAAGGGTGGAAGTGAGGAAGTGAAGAAGTACTAATAGTTCCCTTTGGAACTTGAGAATTGATTAGGAAGTTTTTCAGTGTTTGGATGTTGTTGGGAAGTGTGGTTGGAAAAATGTTATGTCTTTTCTGGTATTTAGATGATAATGTGGAAGTGGAAGTGGAAAAGTTGACCGCAAAATAATATTAAAATAAAAATTAATTAAGAAAAATAAAATTGGACTGTAATTAGAAGGCAAGTGAGGTTTACATGATCACAAAATTAACAGTTTAGAGTTACAACTTATTACAAATGAGATTTACATAACCACAAAATTAACTATAGCACCCTGGAAGTGAGAAAATGATTGTGTAAAAGGGAAAAGAGAAAAGAAAAAATGATTTTCTTATTTTCCTTTTCCTGTGTTTGAATAGATGGGAAGTGATAAATGACACTTCTGCATTTCCTTATTTCCGCTCACTTCCTTGAATCCAAGCAGCCCCTCAATGGCAAATTTTTCCCACAAAAACTAGTCATTAAGCACGTGCAGCAAAAAGAATGAACTAGTTCCTTTCTAAATTTTGATGCAAATTTATCAACTGCATAGGGCTTTTGTGAAAAAGCATTTGAAAACCTCAGTTCAATTGATTTTGGAAAAGTTCTAGCGGGTCCCACTTTTTTCTTCCTTATTTGTGGGCAGCTGTCCACCCACGCACGTCAGTCTTCTGGAGTAATGAATAAAGATAATTACATAGATGTTTAAATTTTGGCTAAACTGAAACCACATAAGCTGGTGTTAGCTGATGTTATTGTTGGGTAACTGAATCAACCTCCTTAATTATTTGATAGATTATGATTAAATAACTGTGATTTTTATAGCCATCTTATCGACCAAATTGATATGCCAATTAATATATTGTTAGCGTGATTTTTATAGTTGGCCTTTTACTTCACTGTTTCTCCTTTTTCACATTTGCTAAGATATAAACTGTCCAGCTAATTTCTCCAAAGAGCATAAAGCTGCAGAAATAGTTTTCTTAAAGACCCTGTTTTTGGGGAACTCTTACTTCCTCCCCGAATAGTCAATGTTGGGTTTAATGGTATTGATTGTAGCCTATATTTTATCTTATTTTATCAAAGCTCTCATGATACTTCAAATATTTGTTGCAACTCAATAATTTTGTCATTCAAATGGCGATATTGTGACATGAGTGATGATGACCAAAAGTATACTTGAAATTATCTTAACATCCCCAGAAAACAAGATAGATTTTTCAGCAGTTTTTAATCGCTCTAGGCCCCTACTCTATGAATTAGATGATAACGAATAAGATGAATTCTATTGTATTGGCTGTAAGTCCATAATAGGTGACAAGACCTTCTGATCAAGTAACAAGCTTCTGGGTAGACATATTTCCTGGTATTCTGGTGATGTTGATTTATTTGCAGCCATGGTAGCTAATAATAAGAGTATTTGGTGCAAGTTCACTCTCTGAAAAGTGAAGTACATACTCAATCTACCATTACCGAACTGTGACTGAAGAATATGCCATTAGGACATTGAGATCATCTATTCTCTGTGGCTACATTATAGATGACTATGGCATACACTTTTAGTATCGGTAGTAAAAACCCGCCAATGATCTCTAAAGAGCTTTCTAAAGAATCTAAACTATCTTATTGATAGTGTTGCATTTTTAGTGGAGCAGCCTGTAGGGAATAATAGTAGGACTTTGGCTGAAGTGGGACCACATGCAGAAGGCTAATGTTCCTAGTTGGCATAGAAACTGACCTCCGAAACTACAACCGTACATTTTAATGCGCCTAGAAAATGACATGTCAACCAATGGCATATTACCATGTGGTACAAGATGCATTAGATTAATTATGTTTACAACAGTGACTTTAACACTTCTTTAACCAAATTGCCATGATACACAATTGGTAGTTGGTCAATTTTATTTTTCTTTCAATTTAACCTTTGTTTAAAATTAAAATCATGGAACTACTTCCTCCAAATAACAATTTTTTTTGTAAAGTTAGTTTTCTTAAGGACTTTGGTACGGCTATTCTCGAGAGTATCACTCTGCAAATAGTTATGGAATTTACCACATAGCAAAGCCTTTATCCGGAAATTTCGGGGTTGGTTACATGAATCATTTTCTTCCGTTCAGCTCTTTTAAAGGCCATCTCCTAGGTTAGATTAACAACTATAATATCTTGTTTAATTGCTTCCATCCACATTGGTTTAGGCTACCTCTAGTCATCCTTGCTCCATTAATATGATCCTATTATTCATCCTAATTAGCAAACTTATGCTTCATTGCACATGTCCAAACCATCTCTATCAATCCTCCCTCATTTTAACCTCAAGTTAGCTCCTTTAACAACTCAAGAATGTGCTCATTTCTAGTCATCTCATAGCTTATTGCATTCATCCATTGCAACATTCTTATTTCACCTACACTCCTTTTGCACATGTTATTTCTTAACTGCCTAAAATCCTGACAAATAGAACATGTTTTTTCTTATAGCCATCTTTTAGAATTTCCCCTTCAGCTTCATGGGTATGCTATGACCACAAAATATTGCTAAAGTACTTTCATGCTTTAACCATCTTGCCTTGATCGCATGAACCACACCCTCCTCGATCTCACCGTTGTGGTGAATGATGATCCTAATTAGCAAAATGTTCTCTCCTAGGTGTTTTTGTCATATCATGCACTGTATACTCATTTCTTCTCATAATTTTACTGACTTTATCATGTGAAAGATTTTGTATCTGTTCTGCGAATTCAAAAACCTTGTGCATCTAAAGCTAAAGGACAATTTCCATTGTGTAATCAACATCTCAAATGTTTGCTTCAGCTTTATAACTTTGATCTACCATTGTACAATTCTACTGTGTTAACTTGACATATCCTGTAAGACAGGAACCATATTAAAATACATTTTAAAGCTCTGGATCCCCATGCTACTAGCTTCAAAAACTTGTGAACTTGAGGAATTACTGAATTAACTGCAACTGCTAGGTGAGGATGTCTTTTATACACAAACTTAAAGGTTACATAGATCTTAGATATCTTTAGTAATGATATTTGAAATCTCCAGGATATGTCCGTTTAAAACAAAGTTCACGCCTTTGGATGAGCAAAGATATATGCATTCTAACATTAACGCAATTGTTGCTTTCAGATAACCACTTTACCCAAACGCTTAAACTGATGGGTTGTGGGCCAAATATATCAAGCAATCTCAACACTCCCTCACGTGGACACTAGAAATGTCTCAAATAGAAAGATGAAGTGCGTCAACAGGCTGCACAAATGGGGCTAAATCAAGGTTTGAAAACTCAGTTTCGATTTTGGACCCTTGTTTTGTTAAAGGTTTTGACCAGTTTGGTACTTCCGTTTCTTTTGGTTTTAGTGTATATAACATATAGGCATCTTTGGTTGTTTCTATGTAAAGTGCGCAAAAAAAGATAATATGAAGTATGAACATATAAACACTTCACCGAAAAATTAATCCAAATTAATACGAAAGCCGTTAACTAAAAGTTAAATTAAGATTGTAATCAAAATTAAAGTATCTAAAATTATGGAAAATTATGATATACCGATCAGGGATAACTATACAAGTGAAGGGAGATGAAATTATTAATTAAGAACATTACATTCCCTCCCCCCTGAATTTCTTTCTAGGTTCAAGATACTCACATCTGAGAGTTGCAGAAACTGTGAATCATACCGAAACTGGATCATACAAGTGTGACACAACCTAAACTAAGGAAACTGAAACTGCGTCAGTTTAGGACCAGTCCTTCGTGGAACCTCATACCTTGGGCTAAATAGATACATATTTAAATTGAAAATGATGTACGAAGAAATCTTGAAACTGATGCTCTGATACAAAGACAAATCTCCTCTTTAACAAAATTTTAATCTGATGCATTGTGGCCTATGGCCAATGCATATCAAGCAACCTTAAAATATATGGGGAAAAAATTATACCTGGGAAATTGAAATGTAGGTTATTTGTTATCTAAGGCTAGTTAATACAAAAATTGCAGCATACAAGCACTTACACCCAAAGCTCTTGGATACATGAATCCTCTTCTAAGAACCATTTCTCTATTAAATTAAAACCACAATCCCTCTTAAGGTGTTCCATCCTGCATCACCAGTACATGCATCATTGATCATTCTCCGTCGCAAATTTCCAGACCATCTTAATCACTTCTCCATCATTTTATCATTAATTGAAACTACCAATAACTTGTACAAATGTTCTCATTTCTTATCCAATCATTAGTATACTGTCGTTCATGCATCTTGATTCTTGAGTAATGGTGTTCACGGGTCGAGCTTAAACCCGAAACCGCTTGAAAATTTCATGTATTATAGTAGTTCAAAACCCATTCAACCCAATCTGACGGGTTTTCATTTTCTTCAAAACCCGAACCTGACAAAACTCAAGACTGAACCCAAACATCCCCTGAATTCGCCTTTTTGTAATATATATGGTCTTGATTTTGCATATGTTGACATAAATATTTATACACATTGATATGTGTATGCGTGTGTATTATGTAAATTTTATGTATATGTGTGCATATATATGTGCATAATAATATATAACTATTGCATCAGTAATAGTTTCATGCATCACACAACAAGATACAGAGACTGGATCAGCATGGTAAGCCTACCGTTCATTGATCAATTGCACAGAACAGGACAGCACTTGAAAATGAAATAATTTATAATAAAACAGCAAGATTAGCAATCATAACAGAAATAAACAGATGATTCAGATTCACAAGCAATTACATGCATGAAATGACCCGGTCAGACAAGCATGATTTTGGCACAAGATTTTGACATCTTACCTTTTACGCAAAAGATGACTGCCGCCTCTATCCTAACATTAGTTTTTTTTTTTTTTAATTCTTCTTGAAGTTTGCTCTTATGTTTAAATCTTTGGATTTCATATTTACAGTGTATGATAATATCTTGTGTGCATTATATTTTTTGTGGATATGCTACTTTTATACTTACGTTTGGCACTGCATCATCTGACAGAAAAAACTAAGGCCTAATTGACGGATAAAATGCTCATGATTTACCTCCGAGATAGCTGGGAGAACTCATCATCTTCCAACTCATCATCCTCATGATTAATGTTAACAAGAGGAGCAGCTGGAGATATTGTAGATCCTCCTACTGTTGGAACGCTCTTCACCTCATTTGAAGTCCCCTTCACTATGTCATCATGCTGCCGAAGCACACGCTGTAAGTCATCATTCAGCGCAAGGCCCTGAAATAAGAGTTCCTCATCCCTGTAAAGTAATTAATTGAAAGGTCAAATGTCATATAGTTTAAGCTTATGATTACACTAACAAAAAATCAAGTCAATCATACCCAGTACTATTCACAAGAGCCATGACACGCTTCTGGTAAGAACGACACTGCTCAACTAGGTCAACAATAAGTTCTTCCTTTACACCCTGTGATAAAAGGTAAAAAAACAATATGAGACCTGGTAAGATAAACTTTTGATTTTGCATCATTGATAACTTAATAAAGCTCTCAATGCAAATAATGAGCATGAAAGACTGGTAGATACAATTACACAGTGCAAATATAACTTTCAATTTTCAAATAAAATCTCATCCTGGTTATGTGGAGTAAGCAAGAAACTGGACCTAAGAGTTAATAAGAAGAGGAGCAATTCTCTTTCCTTCTATGTAATTAACAAAATAAAAACTAATTAGTATCATTTCATTTTTATCATTGTATCCTCAGTTTTCATTCTTTTTTCACCCTAAGGTACATTATGATATTCTAATGCCAGTTTGTATAAAAGTATTTCAACGAGCAATCCCTATGCTTTTGGGTGCTCTAATGCTCATAGGCAGTCTCATGGTTATTCAGATTAATTTAAGATATTAGATATTTTTGCCTCCCAGTCAGTAAAAGACAAGTATTAAAATAGATAGAGCAGAGAAAGGGAAGTTATTTTTTCTGCTTAAATTTAAAACTAACCAGGTTGAATACTAAAATTTAAACCGTTAGATACTTGATTTGGTCAAATGAGTTAACAAGCACTGGCCAGGTTGTTTACTTAAATTTAAAATGTTGAATATATTTTGGTCTAAAAAGGGTACTCAAAATAGATTAGAGAAAAGGTTACCCTAATACATTAACATGTAATATTTGCCTACATGTTTGTGCATATGCAGCATTGGAAATCATACAACATACTTACAAAATGCATTGACCAAAATGAACAGACATAAAAATAATAAATCAAAATACACACACAAACACACACACACACACACACACATATTAAACACACACGTATATCATTAGAGCCCTTTGTGCCATTAAGTATCTATTGTAATTTCACCAGAAAGCACATCATTTCCCTGCAAACACATTGGATCCCTCTTTCAAGAAGGTCGATGAACACTCTTCACTAACACTTGTCAAAGACAAGAACCAGATGACCCCTAAGGCAATATGTGCATTTAATTATAAGCTGTAGTACTCAAGCCAAAATTGTGTATAGTAAAAAAGCCATTGAAAAGCAGATATGAAAAACACACAAATGATCTTCTAAAGACCAACTTAAATGAAAGAATAACAATGTGTGATTGATGAAGACATCACCATTGCTAGTAATCTTTCTATGCCTTAGCTTATTCTTGAGTATAGTTGTTTTGTCTATTTTGCTTTTAGTACCACATCAGTTATTTCTAAGAACTAGACCTTCTGTGAAGCCTATAAATAGGCCTCAGTACTTCTTTGCTTGGTAGACAATGAATGAATAAAAATCTTTCAGTTTATATTTCTTGAGTTATAAGAGTTCTTGAGATTGGGTGTGAGCCCGTGGTGCAAAGAGTGTGAAGCCCAAATTTATCCGGTTCTTATCTCTAAACCCTAATTTCTCTTTTCTTGTTTCTTGTCAAAATCCTAGTTCTCAATTTTTATTTTGAAGGTAATTGCGATCCTACCGTTTTACTTCAGTTTGGTATCAGAGCAATTGATTTTCAATCCCCTTCCAAATTTGTTTTTCTCTTCTTCAAACCCTAGCCCGTACCCTAGAGCTAGATCTCTAGATATATTTCAAAAAAATCACCTGTATCTGCTCTCAAAAAAAAAAACAGAAAAAAAGATAACAAAAAAATTGCTCATGTTCCTGTTCACGAGCCGGCTGACGTCATCGGCTTGCTGAACTGTACTCGAGCCGATCCGGAGCCGTCGCTCAGATCGAGCCGAGTCGGAGTCGTCAGCTCAAATCGAGCCAACCCGGAGCCAACGTCTCTCGGAGCCGCGCTGACATCAGCGGCTCACTGGCTCTGTACTGTTCATGCAGCCTGCATAGTCTCGTCCAGAACCCGTTTCTCGACCGTTCGGAGTCCGTTTCAAGTGTTCGAAGTATTGGGTTCGTGACTGAGCCCCAAAGCCACTGAAGAGAATTTGTAGCACTTGATCAACAGATCCGACCTCCACGAGCCCGTGTTTGGTGTCAGTACTGTCCCTGCAGTAGAAAATCAACGTTTCAAGCCCCATTTTCAGCCCGATTTGAGTCTAGTTTGAGCATTGATATTCTTGGATAATCTCTAATCTTTATACAATGAATTTTATTCATGAAATTTTACTTTTGTGTAAATACATATATACTGATGTGATGAAAAAGAGGTTGAAGGGGACATGTATGCAGCCCTCCCGTATTTTCGGGGTTCTAATGATCTTGATGGGTATGAAAAGTGAGAAAATCAACTTGAAATTTTCTTCACATATTTCTCCTCGACCCCTACGAAGAAGTGTCATTATACCCAAATAAAGCTAGCTGGAGGAACTTATTGGTGATGGGAAGACAGTCATATCAACTGTCGAGATTGGTTTGTCTTACAAGAACTTCGTGCTCGGTATGCTCCACACCTCGAGAGCCTACAATTCAGTAATATGGTCGCTGAATGTAAGGAGATTCTCGCTAGCATGGTAAAGATTCTAGAAAGTAAGGCAATAGATGTTGTCAAGGATCCAGAACCAGAGCGAGAAGTTGATGGTAAGCCAGAACCAGAGGCAGAAGTTGTTGCCGAGTTGGTGTCACTGTAAGAAGAGATTTCCTCACAGCCCATGGAAGTTGTAGAGCTGTCTATTGAGACCCTTATCGATCTTCCAGCAGAGCCTATTATGAAGCTAGTGCCACATTTGACAGCTATTAGGGCCTCAATTTTCTTGAGATTGCCTGATATGTACAACTTGCAGATCTTTCTCCAGGAGCCAGTTTCACAGGAAATTTGTACCTTGATATGTGGGTTAGATTTCAGTAGAGCAGGGTTGACTTGTCATGTTGCGTGTATCTTACTCAAGCTCCCATCGACGGCTACCTGTTTGTCACGAAAGTTGGCTTCACCTCCGCCACCTTGGTCTCGATGTGATGCACTAGTGTTGCTGTCATGGCCACCACCAAGACCCGATTGAGATGCTTCGCGAGGTGTTCCCTCACTCGACAGGGTCGAGTTCTCCAGCCCAAGGGAAATGATGAGAACATCACCATTGATGTTATCTTTCTATGCCTTAGCGTATTCTTGAGTTTAGTTATTTTGTCTATTTTGCTTTTAGTACCACATCGGTTATATCTGAGAACTAGACCTTTTGTAAAGCCTATAAATAGGCCTCAGTACTTCTTTATTCGGAAGACAATGAATGAATAAAAATCTTCCACCTTATATTTCTTGAGCTATGAGGGTTCTTGAGATTGGGGTGTGAAGCTTTTGGCGAAAGGGGTGTGAAGCCCGTGGTGTAAGAGGTGTGAAGTCCAAACGTATCCGATTCTTATCTCTAAACCCTAATTTCTATTTTCTATTTTCTTGTCAAAACTCTAGTTCCTAATTTTTAGTTTGAAGGTGATTATGATCCTACCATTTTACATCAGTGATTCACTTGATATTCTCTCAAAAAACAATGTCTAAATTCCTGCCAACCTATTAACTGCCATAAGCAATATAAGAGAAGTTAAGAGCACCTCTGGTTTACGAGGATCTAATGCACTGAACATCTCAGTGAGCACATCTGTTATGCCGCGAGCATTTTGAATTTCCTGCAAACTGAACAGAAAGAATAACATAATATTAGTATTTGATATTTGAAAAGGAATAAGGAATCATAAAATGGAAGCATTTTCTCCCTTTCATTTTCTCCACCTAATTATATTCAAAACTGCATTACCTAACAGAAGGATTTGTATTAGAAACAGAATAGGTGATCACAGACCAGATAACTTCATGAGATAGCTCGGTGATAAGTGACTAAAATGTTAGCAATCATGATTCAGTCAATGTAGTAAGTTGCCAGCATTTTTTTTCCAAACACGATGGATATATCATCTATGAATTGCCTACAAGATCTATCTTATAACATGACACGCATGTACTAAATGATCATATTGTCGACAAAACACAATAACTTTTTGGCAATATAGTAGGAATAAAAGAGAAAACAATACTGATCACAACGAAGACAAAGGTAAATTTTTCAGACTTCCTAGGCTCCGGAAACCGTTACTTATCCTTTAGCAAAGCAATTGACAAAGAAGCAACATCTTAAAGAACCATCCCCTTCTATAAACATCTATATAAACACTTCAGCCTTCATGGTTGACCCGTCGCAAGTCATGAAAACCTTGAAACCATGAGTGAAATCGAGTTCCTACAAGTAACCCAGTGCACTTCTAAGCCAAAAAAAAAAAAAACCTCCATGTTTAGGATTTAGATTGGACGAATAAGACTTGGCATTTAATATATATGAAAAAAAAAAACCTTTTCGAGTCTTACTTAGAAGAAACCATTTCAAATGCATGTATAAAAAGTTATAAATAGCTAATAAGGTCGACTGTGTAAGGAAAGCACGGATATAAACTAAAAAAACATACAACTATGTGTAGTTAATGCATACAGTGGTAACCAAAAATGCAAGCACCTAAAATATTTTCTGCATTTTCCTGAGGACATGACCATTTAATGGAGAATGTTTTGGAATTTGCGGCTGAAGGCTAATGTTTGATGTGGAGATCATGATATCTGGATGGAAGATGATGCAAAGGCCAATGCACAAGACATGGCTGGTTTGGGACTTGAAGTGAGGCAATGAATCAACACGGAGATGACTTTGTGATGGATCACACAGATATAAAACATTCCATCCTTATTTATTTATTTATTTTGAAGGATGGTCTATGGGATGTTGTAGTCGAACTGTGATGGAAACTTGCAGATCATGTTTACTGTAGCACACTACGATAACTCCAGGTTTATAACCCATTTCCCACCTCTATTTCCTATTGATATATGAGCTGGTCAAAATTCCAAAGGGTGAATAGTAGCCATAGAAATAAAGTGATGGTGGGCCATTGAAGAACGTGTGGCGGAAAAAGTGTTAAATCAACTTTTATAGATTTAACGGAATTGTGTAGTCTGACCCTTTTCTTTTAACGGGAAGAAAGGAGGAGATCAAGGCAGCCAGGCAAGTTATGAACGAGGCTATGATATCAGAAATATGATGCAAAACATGAAGGGGAATCTGGAGAACAAAGAAGATTAGGGTATGAAAATATATCAGGAAACCAGAGAAAAACAAATCAATTAATTAAACAAACAAACAATAGCAGTCAATAATCAACATCAGAGAAAAACAGATCTCTCTCCCCCTTGTACACCTTCAAAAGGAATTTCCTTCAATAATGTGAGGTAGCTTTTATAGTTCCTTTTCCAATGCTCTTTCTTATGATAAAAATAGCATTCGTCATTTGACTGATTCCATTTTATCTTCTTGGTAACCTGTTTCCCCTTTTTACAATATTCATTTTATGAGAACTTCTCACTGGCCTTCGCTACTATTTTATCTTACCACATAATGTTCTCAATCCTTTATAACAAATTGCTTAATGTGGACAATGTGATATTATGCTCTTTAATGCTCAAGGTCATCTGAACTAATTGATGAGAGAGACAAGCAACAATAGCAATCAACTTGAATTTGAACAAAGTTGAGTTTAAAAAAAAAACACCTATGAGTTCCTATATACTCCTCGTTGCATCATCACTGAAGACGGGAGGATTCAGACGGAGGTTTTATGCTCGTGGAGGATCTTTGGGTGAAGTTTTTGAAATTTCATCAATGCTCGTGCAATAGGTTTCAAACTTTATCATCGTTGACGATGATGAGTAAAATTAGTAATTTATCTAAGACACTTGAAGACTATAAGCTGACTGGACTCGATTATGTGAATTGGACAAAAAAATCTGTTTATTGGTTGATTGTCAAAGAAGACTTCAACGTTCAACCAGTTCAAAATGAACTTCATAAGTGTCATGACTCATATATGCTTCCTTATCTTCGTCATTCTGGTTCAAAATAAACTTTGGCATTCAAAAGCTTTAATATCAGGTTTTAGAATATTATGGAGCAAGATAAGACAATAATGATGGCTCTTTAGACATCTAACCTATCTCATCTAAGAAAATGATGTCCTCATATAAGAAATTTGGAAGCGGAGAACGAGTCTCCAAGAAGGCAAAGTAGGATCAGTCAAATGATGGATGCCACTTTTGCAACAAGAAAGAGCATTGGAAAAGGGACTGTAATAGCTACCTCACATCATTGGAGGGGTAGAAGAAATAACAAATTCTACTTATGACAATAAATTGAATTTTGTTTGCTTGCTTGATTGTTTTTCTATAGTTCCCTGATGTTTCTCATCGTTGTCACCCTATGTTCCTCGTTCCCCATATTTTCCTTCCTCTTCTGCATCATATTTCCTTCAAGAAAGAGAAAGGAGATCCAAAGAAACTAAAATTTGATCACAGACTTACCATCTTAATAGAAACTAAAAAACAAAGAGTAAAGTTTCTAGACTAAGTTAAATAATTAATACTCTTATAACGGGGGGGAAACGTGACTGCACTAAGGCACAACTGCATCTAAAATTTTTGTCAAATTTGTAGTTTGCAAAGAATTATACACAAGAATAGAAGTATACAATTGAGGTTATTATGAGTAAGAGAGTTTCCAAAAGCAGGGAATACATAAATGTATGCACAAAACTTGCACCTGAGAACAGAAGCGTCAGTCTGAAGTGAAGCTTCTAGAGCTGCATCCTCATATGTTGAAGAAACAGATGGTGGCACAATTGGATGAGTTTGGGGAGGTGTAAACAAAGGTGCACTATTTTCTGTACGGGGTGGAAATTCTACTCCAGCAGCCTGCCAACAGTAACAACATAGAATACTTTCAATAGCAACATGAAGTATCAAGAGAAATTAGCAAGTCATATCTTAAGCATATAAGACTATGTTCGACACCACTATTAGAAAATGAACATATATGACAAGACAATTGAAGCAAATCACCGCATTGAATTGAAAGTAAAATTACGAAACAAATAGTTAACATGCTTTCAATATCCAGCTACCGGTTATCACAAATGCTGCAAGTATAGGAGAACTCATACATCTCAGAGGAGAAATATGGGTGGCATTAACACTTCAAATATCAAGAAAATAATCAGGAAAAAGATGGATAAAAAGTATACCTTAATTCTTGATATGCAGCATGGTATTGTGGATATCTCCCTCCTGCTCCTCCAAAAGCATCTTGCCATGTATCTATGAGAATCAATATCTTTTCTCTTACATTTAGGTCTGGCTGCAAAAGACAGAATATCCAGATATATATTAAAGATACAATACAAGTATATAAAATGCAATCAATAAGGTATGCAGTGTGATTAAAACATACCTTCTTCTTCACTATTTTCACCATGTCATGCAAGATATCACGTTCAACAATTTGCAGGTGAACGTTCTCCCCACAATTTTTGCTTAGTCTCTAGCACCTGCACAAGAAATTCCAGAATCAGTTCCAAGCAGTGAAAAAGAATACAGTTTAATATATCAGTGACACATATGGTTCTTGTGCAAGTGTGTACCCCGCCCCACACCCGTGCATGCGCACGCCCATGCAATACACAAAATCAATTAATCAATTTCTATGTGTATGGTTCAGTTTGATGTTGTACTGGAAAAGAGGCTCTTGAGTACTTATATTTGATATAAATTTCTTGCATGGCTAGTGTAAACAAACAAGAAATTCTTACTAAATTAAGTCTTATTTCATTTGGGTCCCTTCTACATAGGGGTGTCAACGGTCGGGTTTTACCCAAACCCAACCCGAAAAACAAGGTTTGGGTTCATATTTTTGAAGACCCAAATGGGTTTGGATTTTAAAATTTTAAGCATTCTATTTATGAGTTGGGTTTGGATATCACACTCTAACCCACCCGAACCCTAACATGATAATAGAACAAAGAACCTGACATCAAGAATTTTATTCAAGTAGTTGATTTATACTTAGCAATCTCTTCAATTTAATTAGCATATCATATTTTTACTATGTATTGACAAATCAAGTAAGAATTGACAATGATGAGGAAATGAGAATAGAACAAGAACTTGATAAATGGTCCTACATAAATGTACATAAACTTGTAATCATATTAATATTGCTTGATGTTTATAATGAATATTTATTGAACAACAATAATATTTAATTGTTTGGATATTTATAATGAATATTCATTGAACAAAAATATAACGTGAGAGTTTGATAGATTTATTTTATGCTGACGGTTAAAAATTGTGATGATCTTTCTTCTTGCAAAGTTAACTATAACTCTTATGGCTAAGTTTATTATAACTCAGTCATATGTAATTTCGCATTGATGCCCTACATTACCCGAATTACCCGAGCCCGACCGGGACCCACCCAAAACCCATGTGTAGGGTTTGGGTTGAGTTGTTCTTTACCCTTTGGGTTCGGGTGGGTTAAGAGGGAGATTTAAATTTCGGGTTTGGGCATAGAAATGCCTCAAAACCCACCCAACCCATTGACACCCCTACTTGCACATGTGATTATAACTGACACATCTGCCTGAAGTCAGCTTTCTGTTAGGCTACATTATAAGAAAGAGTTACTTTGGTACAGTTCAAACTATCAGAATTGTGTATATAATAATCAACCTTCCCTGAAAGTTGCTAAACAGAAGTATTATGGAAATTGTTACTGGGTATTTGAATTGCTATATCGCCTTATCTCAGCTTTAAACAGATATATAATTCCCTGGGTTTCAAATAGCAAACTGCTAGATGTTACTTCTGACATGACCAAATAGCACATAATCAATGTCCATGATACATTTATACGATTCCTTTTCATAATTGTACTTCAGGGAACTGCATTGTGTTTGACTCTTGGCTTTATTTGTGTCCGGAGATAATGCATTTTCCGATAGTAAATTTATCATCTCCCCCTTTTAGATATTTTCTCTAGTCTAGGAGATTTGGAGGATGTCATTTGGCTTTTTAGGATATGGCAAGCCCCTCTCTTTGCCATAGTCTTCTTGGCTAGAATTGGCACTAATTATTAGAGGATTCGTCAAGTTGACCACTGATTGTACAACTTTGTTAAATCTTCCGTGGAACCTTGCCTCCATAGCAGACTGCATCTTGATGACAAAAGGCTTAGATGATGATGACTCTTATAGTTGTACTGGAAATTAGTGTGGAGTTCTTACATTTGAGGGGAAAAAATGTTCTTGCATGCTTAGTATAAACGAGTAGAAATCCTTAAAAGCCTTAATGTATTTGGTCCCCTGTACATATGGTTATCACTGACATGCGTAGTTG